>CALNHX010005691.1:0-102382 GCA_940337035.1 Agriotes lineatus
TAGTCTTTTATATAATTTTCAAGCTGTAGAAAACACTGCAAAACCATTAGAATTATTTTGTACATTTTAAGTTTCTCTCATTTCGTTTCATACTGAAACTAATTTAAACGGCTCAAAAGGCGTTTGTAGATGTCTATTAATACTGTTTTATATAATTTTCAAGCTGTACAAAACACTGCAAGACCATAGAATTATTTTGTACATGTTAATTTTCTCTCATTTCGTTTCATACTCAAACTAATTTAAACGTGTCAAAAGGCGTTTGTAGATGCCATTAATACTCTGTTATATAATTTTCAAGCTTTAGAAAACACTGCAAAACCATTAGAATTATTTTGTACATTTTAATTTTCTCTCATTTCGTTTCATACTGAAACTAATTTAAAAGGCTCAAAAGGCGTTTGTAGATGCTATTAATACTGTTTTATATAATTTCAAGCTGTACAAAACACTGCAAGACCATTAGAATTATTTTGTACATGTTAATTTTCTCTCATTTCGTTTCATACTCAAACTAATTTAAACGTGTCAAAAGGCGTTTGTAGATGCCATTAATACTCTTTTATATAATTTTCAAGCTGAAGAAAACACTGCAAAACCATTAGAATTATTTTGTACATTTTAAGTTTCTCTCATTTCGTTTCATACTGAAACTAATTTAAACGGCTCAAAAGGCGTTTGTAGATGCTATTAATACTGTTTTATATAATTTTCAAGCTGTACAAAACACTGCAAGACATAAGAATTATTTTGTACATGTTAATTTTCTCTCATTTCGTTTCATACTCAAACTAATTTAAACGTGTCAAAAGGCGTTCGTAGATGCTATTAATACTCTTTTATATAATTTTCAAGCTGTAGAAAACACTGCAAAACCATTAGAATGATTTTGTACATTTTAATTTTCTCTCATTTCGTTTCATACTCAAACTAATTTAAACGTGTCAAAAGGCGTTTGTAAATGCTATTAATACTCTTTTATATAATTTCAAGCTGTAGAAAACACTGCAAAAACATTAGAATTATTTTGTACATTTTAATTTTCTCTCATTTCGTTTCATACTCAAACTAATTTAATCGCGTCAAAAGGCGTTTGTAGATGCCATTAATACTCTGTTATATAATTTTCAAGCTTTAGAAAACACTGCAAAACCATTAGAATTTATTTTGTACATGTTAAGTTTCTCTCATTTCGTTCATACTGAAACTAATTTAAACGGCTCAAAAGGCGTTTGTAGATGCTATTAATACTGTTTTATATAATTTTCAAGCTGTACAAAACACTGCAAGACATTAGAATTATTTTGTACATGTTAATTTTCTCTCATTTCGTTTCATACTCAAACTAATTTAAACGTGTCAAAAGGCGTTCGTAGATGCTATTAATACTCTTTTATATAATTTTGAAGCTGTAGAAAAACACTGCAAAACCATTAGAATGATTTTGTACATTTTAATTTTCTCTCATTTCGTTTCATACTCAAACTAATTTAAACGTGTCAAAAGGCGTTTGTAGATGCTATTAATACTCTTTTATATAATTTTCAAGATGTAGAAAACACTGCAAGACATTAGAATTATTTTGTACATTTTAAGTTCTCTCATTTCGTTTCATACTCAAATTAATTTAAACGTGTCAAAAGGCGTTTGTAGATGCTATTAATACTGTTTTATATAATTTTCAAGCTGTAGAAAACACTGCAAAAACATTAGAATTATTTTGTACATTTTAATTTTCTCTCATTTCGTTTCATACTCAAACTAATTTAAACGTGTCAAAAGGCGTTTGTAGATGCCATTAATATTCTTTTATATAATTTTCAAGATGTAGAAAACACTGCAAGACATTAGAATTATTTTGTACATTTTAAGTTTCTCTCATTTCGTTTCATACTCAAATTAATTTAAACGTGTCAAAAGGCGTTTGTAGATGCTATTAATACTGTTTTATATAATTTTCAAGCTGTAGAAAACACTGCAAAAACATTAGAATTATTTTGTACATTTTAATTTTCTCTCATTTCGTTTCATACTCAAACTAATTTAAACGTGTCAAAAGGCGTTTGTAGATGCCATTAATATTCTTTTATATAATTTCTGTAGAAAACACTACAAAACCATTAGAATGATTTTGTACATTTTAATTTTCTCTCATTTAGTTTCATACTCAAACTAATTTAAACGTGTCAAAATTCGTTTGTAAATGCTATTAATATCTTTTATATAATTTTCAAGCTGTAGAAAACATTGCAAAACCATTAGAATTATTTTGTATATTTTAATTTTCTCTCATTTCGTTTCATACTCAAACTAATTTAATCGCGTCAAAAGGCGTTTGTAGATGCCATTAATACTCTGTTATATAATTTTCAAGCTTTAGAAAACACTGCAAAACCATTAGAATTATTTTGTACATTTTAAGTTTCTCTCATTTCGTTTCATACTCAAACTAATTTAAACGTGTCAAAAGGCGTTTGTAGATGCCATTAATACTCTTTTATATAATTTTCAAGCTGAAGAAAACACTGCAAAACCATTAGAATTATTTTGTACATTTTAAGTTTCTCTCATTTCGTTTCATACTGAAACTAATTTAAACGGCTCAAAAGGCGTTTGTAGATGCTATTAATACTGTTTTATATAATTTTCAAGCTGTACAAAACACTGCAAGACCATTAGAATTATTTTGTACATGTTAATTTTCTCTCATTTCGTTTCATACTCAAACTAATTTAAACGTGTCAAAAGGCGTTCGTAGATGCTATTAATACTCTTTTATATAATTTTCAAGCTGTAGAAAACACTGCAAAACCATTAGAATGATTTTGTACATTTTAATTTTCTCTCATTTCGTTTCATACTCAAACTAATTTAAACGTGTCAAAAGGCGTTTGTAAATGCTATTAATACTCTTTTATATAATTTTCAAGCTGTAGAAAACACTGCAAAAACATTAGAATTATTTTGTACATTTTAATTTTCTCTCATTTCGTTTCATACTCAAACTAATTTAATCGCGTCAAAAGGCGTTTGTAGATGCCATTAATACTCTGTTATATAATTTTCAAGCTTTAGAAAACACTGCAAAACCATTAGAATTATTTTGTACATTTTAAGTTTCTCTCATTTCGTTTCATACTCAAACTAATTTAAACGTGTCAAAAGGCGTTTGTAGATGCCATTAATAGTCTTTTATATAATTTTCAAGCTGTAGAAAACACTGCAAAACCATTAGAATTATTTTGTACATTTTAAGTTTCTCTCATTTCGTTTCATACTGAAACTAATTTAAACGGCTCAAAAGGCGTTTGTAGATGCTATTAATACTGTTTTATATAATTTTCAAGCTGTACAAAACACTGCAAGACCATTAGAATTATTTTGTACATGTTAATTTTCTCTCATTTCGTTTCATACTCAAACTAATTTAAACGTGTCAAAAGGCGTTTGTAGATGCCATTAATACTCTGTTATATAATTTTCAAGCTTTAGAAAACACTGCAAAACCATTAGAATTATTTTGTACATTTTAATTTTCTCTCATTTCGTTTCATACTGAAACTAATTTAAAAGGCTCAAAAGGCGTTTGTAGATGCTATTAATACTGTTTTATATAATTTTCAAGCTGTACAAAACACTGCAAGACCATTAGAATTATTTTGTACATGTTAATTTTCTCTCATTTCGTTTGATACTCAAACTAATTTAAACGTGTCAAAAGGCGTTTGTAGATGCCATTAATACTCTTTTATATAATTTTCAAGCTGAAGAAAACACTGCAAAACCATTAGAATTATTTTGTACATTTTAAGTTTCTCTCATTTCGTTTCATACTGAAACTAATTTAAACGGCTCAAAAGGCGTTTGTAGATGCTATTAATACTGTTTTATATAATTTTCAAGCTGTACAAAACACTGCAAGACCATAAGAATTATTTTGTACATGTTAATTTTCTCTCATTTCGTTTCATACTCAAACTAATTTAAACGTGTCAAAAGGCGTTCGTAGATGCTATTAATACTCTTTTATATAATTTTCAAGCTGTAGAAAACACTGCAAAACCATTAGAATGATTTTGTACATTTTAATTTTCTCTCATTTCGTTTCATACTCAAACTAATTTAAACGTGTCAAAAGGCGTTTGTAAATGCTATTAATACTCTTTTATATAATTTTCAAGCTGTAGAAAACACTGCAAAAACATTAGAATTATTTTGTACATTTTAATTTTCTCTCATTTCGTTTCATACTCAAACTAATTTAATCGCGTCAAAAGGCGTTTGTAGATGCCATTAATACTCTGTTATATAATTTTCAAGCTTTAGAAAACACTGCAAAACCATTAGAATTATTTTGTACATGTTAAGTTTCTCTCATTTCGTTTCATACTGAAACTAATTTAAACGGCTCAAAAGGCGTTTGTAGATGCTATTAATACTGTTTTATATAATTTTCAAGCTGTACAAAACACTGCAAGACCATTAGAATTATTTTGTACATGTTAATTTTCTCTCATTTCGTTTCATACTCAAACTAATTTAAACGTGTCAAAAGGCGTTCGTAGATGCTATTAATACTCTTTTATATAATTTTGAAGCTGTAGAAAACACTGCAAAACCATTAGAATGATTTTGTACATTTTAATTTTCTCTCATTTCGTTTCATACTCAAACTAATTTAAACGTGTCAAAAGGCGTTTGTAGATGCTATTAATACTCTTTTATATAATTTTCAAGATGTAGAAAACACTGCAAGACATTAGAATTATTTTGTACATTTTAAGTTTCTCTCATTTCGTTTCATACTCAAATTAATTTAAACGTGTCAAAAGGCGTTTGTAGATGCTATTAATACTGTTTTATATAATTTTCAAGCTGTAGAAAACACTGCAAGACATTAGAATTATTTTGTACATTTTAAGTTTCTCTCAATTCGTTTCATACTCAAATTAATTTAAACGTGTCAAAAGGCGTTTGTAGATGCTATTAATACTCTTTTATATAATTTTCAAGCTGTACAAAACACTGCAAGACCATTAGAATTATTTTGTACATGTTAATTTTCTCTCATTTCGATTCATACTCAAACTAATTTAAACGTGTCAAAAGGCGTTTGTAGATGCCATTAATATTCTTTTATATAATTTTCAAGCTGTAGAAAACATTGCAAGACCATTAGAATTATTTTGTACATGTTAATTTTCTCTCATTTCGTTTCATACTCAAACTAATTTAAACGTGTCAAAAGGCGTTTGTAGAGGCCATTAATATTCTTTTATATAATTTTCAAGCTGTAGAAAACACTGCAAAACCATTAGAATTATTTTGTACATTTTAATTTTCTCTCATTTCGTTTCATACTCAAACTAATTTAAACGTGTCAAAAGGCGTTTGTAGATGCCATTAATACTCTTTTATATAATTTTCAAGCTGTAGAAAACACTGCAAAACCATTAGAATGATTTTGTACATGTTAATTTTCTCTCATTTCGTTTCATACTCAAACTAATTTAAACGTGTCAAAAGGCGTTTGTAGATGCCATTAATATTCTTTTATATAATTTTCAAGCTGTATAAAACATTGCAAGACCATTAGAATTATTTTGTACATTTTAATTTTCTCTCATTTCGTTTCATACTCAAACTAATTTAAACGTGTCAAAAGGCGTTTGTAGATGCCATTAATATTCTTTTATATAATTTTCAAGCTGTAGAAAACACTACAAAACCATTAGAATGATTTTGTACATTTTAATTTTCTCTCATTTAGTTTCATACTCAAACTAATTTAAACGTGTCAAAATTCGTTTGTAAATGCTATTAATATCTTTTATATAATTTTCAAGCTGTAGAAAACATTGCAAAACCATTAGAATTATTTTGTATATTTTAATTTTCTCTCATTTCGTTTCATACTCAAACTAATTTAATCGCGTCAAAAGGCGTTTGTAGATGCCATTAATACTCTGTTATATAATTTTCAAGCTTTAGAAAACACTGCAAAACCATTAGAATTATTTTGTACATTTTAAGTTTCTCTCATTTCGTTTCATACTCAAACTAATTTAAACGTGTCAAAAGGCGTTTGTAGATGCCATTAATACTCTTTTATATAATTTTCAAGCTGAAGAAAACACTGCAAAACCATTAGAATTATTTTGTACATTTTAAGTTTCTCTCATTTCGTTTCATACTGAAACTAATTTAAACGGCTCAAAAGGCGTTTGTAGATGCTATTAATACTGTTTTATATAATTTTCAAGCTGTACAAAACACTGCAAGACCATTAGAATTATTTTGTACATGTTAATTTTCTCTCATTTCGTTTCATACTCAAACTAATTTAAACGTGTCAAAAGGCGTTCGTAGATGCTATTAATACTCTTTTATATAATTTTCAAGCTGTAGAAAACACTGCAAAACCATTAGAATGATTTTGTACATTTTAATTTTCTCTCATTTCGTTTCATACTCAAACTAATTTAAACGTGTCAAAAGGCGTTTGTAAATGCTATTAATACTCTTTTATATAATTTTCAAGCTGTAGAAAACACTGCAAAAACATTAGAATTATTTTGTACATTTTAATTTTCTCTCATTTCGTTTCATACTCAAACTAATTTAATCGCGTCAAAAGGCGTTTGTAGATGCCATTAATACTCTGTTATATAATTTTCAAGCTTTAGAAAACACTGCAAAACCATTAGAATTATTTTGTACATTTTAAGTTTCTCTCATTTCGTTTCATACTCAAACTAATTTAAACGTGTCAAAAGGCGTTTGTAGATGCCATTAATAGTCTTTTATATAATTTTCAAGCTGTAGAAAACACTGCAAAACCATTAGAATTATTTTGTACATTTTAAGTTTCTCTCATTTCGTTTCATACTGAAACTAATTTAAACGGCTCAAAAGGCGTTTGTAGATGCTATTAATACTGTTTTATATAATTTTCAAGCTGTACAAAACACTGCAAGACCATTAGAATTATTTTGTACATGTTAATTTTCTCTCATTTCGTTTCATACTCAAACTAATTTAAACGTGTCAAAAGGCGTTTGTAGATGCCATTAATACTCTGTTATATAATTTTCAAGCTTTAGAAAACACTGCAAAACCATTAGAATTATTTTGTACATTTTAATTTTCTCTCATTTCGTTTCATACTGAAACTAATTTAAAAGGCTCAAAAGGCGTTTGTAGATGCTATTAATACTGTTTTATATAATTTTCAAGCTGTACAAAACACTGCAAGACCATTAGAATTATTTTGTACATGTTAATTTTCTCTCATTTCGTTTCATACTCAAACTAATTTAAACGTGTCAAAAGGCGTTTGTAGATGCCATTAATACTCTGTTATATAATTTTCAAGCTTTAGAAAACACTGCAAAACCATTAGAATTATTTTGTACATTTTAATTTTCTCTCATTTCGTTTCATACTGAAACTAATTTTAACGGCTCAAAAGGCGTTTGTAGATGCTATTAATACTGTTTTATATAATTTTCAAACTGTACAAAACACTGCAAGACCATTAAAATTATTTTGTACATGTTAATTTTCTCTCATTTCGTTTCATACTCAAACTAATTTAAACGTGTCAAAAGGCGTTCGTAGATGCTATTAATACTCTTTTATATAATTTTCAAGCTGTAGAAAACACTGCAAAACCATTAGAATGATTTTGTACATTTTAATTTTCTGTCATTTCGTTTCATACTCAAACTAATTTAAACGTGTCAAAAGGCGTTTGTAAATGCTATTAATACTCTTTTATATAATTTTCAAGCTGTAGAAAACACTGCAAAAACATTAGAATTATTTTGTACATTTTAATTTTCTCTCATTTCGTTTCATACTCAAACTAATTTAATCGCGTCAAAAGGCGTTTGTAGATGCCATTAATACTCTGTTATATAATTTTCAAGCTTTAGAAAACACTGCAAAACCATTAGAATTATTTTGTACATTTTAAGTTTCTCTCATTTCGTTTCATACTCAAACTAATTTAAACGTGTCAAAAGGCGTTTATAGATGCCATTAATACTCTTTTATATAATTTTCAAGCTGTAGAAAGCACTGCAAAACCATTAGAATTATTTTGTACATTTTAAGTTTCTCTCATTTCGTTTCATACTCAAACTAATTTAAACGTGTCAAAAGGCGTTTATAGATGCCATTAATACTCTTTTATATAATTTTCAAGCTGTAGAAAGCACTGCAAGACCATTAAAATTATTTTGTACATGTTAATTTTCTCTCATTTCGTTTCATACTCAAACTAATTTAAACGTGTCAAAAGGCGTTTGTAGATGCCATTAATACTCTGTTATATAATTTTCAAGCTTTAGAAAACACTGCAAAACCATTAGAATTATTTAGTACATTTTAATTTTCTCTCATTTCGTTTCATACTGAAACTAATTTAAACGGCCCAAAAGGCGTTTGTAGATGCTATTAATACTGTTTTATATAATTTTCAAGCTATACAAAACACTGCAAGACCATTAGAATTATTTTGTACATGTTAATTTTCTCTCATTTCGTTTCATACTCAAACTAATTTAAACGTGTCAAAAGGCGTTGGTAGATGCCATTAATACTCTGTTATATAATTTTCAAGCTTTAGAAAACACTGCAAAACCATTAGAATTATTTTGTACATTTTAATTTTCTCTCATTTCGTTTCATACTGAAACTAATTTAAACGGCTCAAAAGGCGTTTGTAGATGCTATTAATACTGTTTTATATAATTTTCAAACTGTACAAAACACTGCAAGACCATTATAATTATTTTGTACATGTTAATTTTCTCTCATTTCGTTTCATACTCAAACTAATTTAAACGTGTCAAAAGGCGTTCGTAGATGCTATTAATACTCTTTTATATAATTTTCAAGCTGTAGAAAACACTGCAAAACCATTAGAATGATTTTGTACATTTTAATTTTCTCCATTTCGTTTCATACTCAAACTAATTTAAACGTGTCAAAAGGCGTTTGTAAATGCTATTAATACTCTTTTATATAATTTTCAAGCTTTAGAAAACACTGCAAAACCATTAGAATTATTTTGTACATTTTAAGTTTCTCTCATTTCGTTTCATACTGAAACTAATTTAAACGGCTCAAAAGGCGTTTGTAGATGCTATTAATACTGTTTTATATAATTTTCAAACTGTACAAAACACTGCACGACCATTAGAATTATTTTGTACATTTTAATTTTCTCTCATTTCGTTTCATACTCAAACTAATTTAAACGTGTCAAAAGGCGTTTGTAAATGCTATTAATACTCTTTTATATAATTTTCAAGCTGTAGAAAACACTGCAAAACCATTAGAATTATTTTGTACATTTTAATTTTCTCTCATTTCGTTTCATACTCAAACTAATTTAATCGCGTCAAAAGGCGTTTGTAGATGCCATTAATACTCTGTTATATAATTTTCAAGCTTTAGAAAACACTGCAAAACCATTAGAATTATTTTGTACATTTTAAGTTTCTCTCATTTCGTTTCATACTGAAACTAATTTAAACGGCTCAAAAGGCGTTTGTAGATGCTATTAATACTGTTTTATATAATTTTCAAGCTGTACAAAACACTGCAAGACCATTAGAATTATTTTGTACATGTTAATTTTCTCTCATTTCGTTTCATACTCAAACTAATTTAAACGTGTCAAAAGGCGTTTGTAGATGCCATTAATACTCTGTTATATAATTTTCAAGCTTTAGAAAACACTGCAAAACCATTAGAATTATTTTGTACATTTTAATTTTCTCTCATTTCGTTTCATACTGAAACTAATTTAAACGGCTCAAAAGGCGTTTGTAGATGCTATTAATACTGTTTTATATAATTTTCAAGCTGTACAAAACACTGCAAGACCATTAGAATTATTTTGTACATGTTAATTTTCTCTCATTTCGTTTCATACTCAAACTAATTTAAACGTGTCAAAAGGCGTTTGTAGATGCCATTAATACTCTGTTATATAATTTTCAAGCTTTAGAAAACACTGCAAAACCATTAGAATTATTTTGTACATTTTAATTTTCTCTCATTTCGTTTCATACTGAAACTAATTTAAACGGCTCAAAAGGCGTTTGTAGATGCTATTAATACTGTTTTATATAATTTTCAAGCTGTACAAAACACTGCAAGACCATTAGAATTATTTTGTACATGTTAATTTTCTCTCATTTCGTTTCATACTCAAACTAATTTAAACGTGTCAAAAGGCGTTCGTAGATGCTATTAATACTCTTTTATGTAATTTTCAAGCTGTAGAAAACACTGCAAAACCATTAGAATTATTTTGTACAACTTAAGTTTCTCTCATTTGGTTTCATACTCAAATTAATTTAAACGTGCCAAAAGGCGTTTGTAGATGCTATTAATACTGTTTTATATAATTTTCAAGCTGTACAAAACACTGCAAGACCATTAGTATTATTTTGTACATTTTAATTTTCTCTCATTTCGTTTCATACTCAACCTAATTTAAACGTGTCAAAAGGCGTTTGTAGATGCTATTAATACTCTTTTATATAATTTTCAAGCTGTAGAAAACACTGCAAGACCATTAGAATTATTTTGTACATTTTAATTTTCTCTCATTTTGTTTCATACTCAAACTAATTTAAACGTGTCAAAAGGCGTTTGTAGATGCCATTAATACTCTGTTATATAATTTTCAAGCTTTAGAAAACACTGCAAAACCATTAGAATTATTTTGTACATTTTAATTTTCTCTCATTTCGTTTCATACTGAAACTAATTTAAACGGCTCAAAAGGCGTTTGTAGATGCTATTAATACTGTTTTATATAATTTTCAAGCTGTACAAAACACTGCAAGACCATTAGAATTATTTTGTACATGTTAATTTTCTCTCATTTCGTTTCATACTCAAACTAATTTAAACGTGTCAAAAGGCGTTTGTAGATGCCATTAATACTCTGTTATATAATTTTCAAGCTTTAGAAAACACTGCAAAACCATTAGAATTATTTTGTACATTTTAATTTTCTCTCATTTCGTTTCATACTGAAACTAATTTAAACGGCTCAAAAGGCGTTTGTAGATGCTATTAATACTGTTTTATATAATTTTCAAGCTGTACAAAACACTGCAAGACCATTAGAATTATTTTGTACATGTTAATTTTCTCTCATTTCGTTTCATACTCAAACTAATTTAAACGTGTCAAAAGGCGTTCGTAGATGCTATTAATACTCTTTTATATAATTTTCAAGCTGTAGAAAACACTGCAAAACCATTAGAATTATTTTGTACAACTTAAGTTTCTCTCATTTGGTTTCATACTCAAATTAATTTAAACGTGCCAAAAGGCGTTTGTAGATGCTATTAATACTGTTTTATATAATTTTCAAGCTGTACAAAACACTGCAAGACCATTAGTATTATTTTGTACATTTTAATTTTCTCTCATTTCGTTTCATACTCAACCTAATTTAAACGTGTCAAAAGGCGTTTGTAGATGCTATTAATACTCTTTTATATAATTTTCAAGCTGTAGAAAACACTGCAAAACCATTAGAATTATTTTGTACATTTTAATTTTCTCTCATTTCGTTTCATACTCAAACTAATTTAACCCTAGAACGCATAGGTGGCGTCATATGAGACACCACCTATCTAACTATCTAGTTTTTAGTGATTTGCTGTTATGTTATCATATTCGTATTTTCAGTACCTCTCCAGCAGATTATTATTGATATATCCCTTTAATTTTTAATTTCCAAAAATTTTTACAAGCTTTATAATTACTTTTTTAGTTACTTGGTGTCGCTTATGACGCCATCTATGCAATCATGTAACAAGTATTCTCGGTAGGTGTTGGTTGGTAACAACTTGCCATCTGTCAGTTTACGTACAGAATTTTCATAGTAACGTAATGCGAAGTGGAATTTGTTAAAATAGCTATCACTACTGGCTTTATAGGATTGCTAGTTAGCTATTATACTTGAGCCGCCGAACAGATAGAGTGGAGCAGGCAACCAAAATAACATATTACAAAGGTCACTCAATAATATTTTAAATATAATTACTAGAAGGAACAGAGATAGCCACCCTTATAATTAGAACCAATTTCAACTGACATTAAATAACTTTTTAAGGTTATGATGCAAATATCGAGAGATCCAAAAAAAGATCCTCTGCGAGGTTAGCAGGCTAAATTTTGAGTCAGTCTGTGATAAAACTGACTCAAAACCTAACCTGATAACCTGTAGTGTAATTTATGTGCTGAACAGAGACTACCGAGTGATTTTTTAAAAACTCAATTGCAGCAAGCCCTGGATAGCCTGAATCAGTTGGCAATACTGAAATGTATTGTTGCTGACACTGCAAGTCTATGTCAAATTCGAGTTTAGCAGGTTGGGTTTTGCGTCAGTTTTGACACAGACACTGTCACCAACAATACACTTCAGTACTGCCAACTGATTCAGTCTACCGAAGGCCTGCTGCAATTGAGTTTTTATAAAATCACACTGTAGTTATTTGTCAAAACTGTTTAACGTAGATATTAGTACCTACCTGATCAGTTTCTTAGATTTAACAATTAATTTATTAATACTCATAAATCAATATTTTAACAACTTTAACTTCCGTTTTGCGCTTTAATATGCATCTATGCAGTCAAAATTAACTTTCAGATATTAAAAAAGGCGTGTAGTAAATTTAAAGTGCCTCATTAAACAAAAAAAGGTGTGGTGTCGTATACGACACCACATATGCGTTAATGTACCTTTCTTAGATGTATGCGTTCTAGGGTTAAACGCGTCAAAAGGCGTTTGTAGATGCCATTAATACTCTTTTATATAATTTTCAAACTGTAGAAAACACTGCAAGACCATTAGAATTATTGTGTTCATTTTAATTTTCTCTTATTTCGTTTCATATTCAAACTAATTTAAACGTGTCAAAAGGCGTTTGTAGATGCCATTAATATTCTTTTATATAATTTTCAAGCTGTAGAAAACACTGCAAAACCATTAGAATGATTTTGTACCTTTTAATTTTCTCTCATTTAGTTTCATACTCAAACTAATTTAAACGTGTCAAAAAGCGTTTGTAAATGCTATTAATACTCTTTTATATAATTTTCAAGCTGTAGAAAACACTGCAAGACCATTAGAATTATTTTGTACATTTTAAGTTTTTCTCATTTCGTTTCATACTCAAACTAATTTAAACGTGTCAAAAGGCGTTTGTAGATGCCATTATTACTTTTTTATATAATTTTCAAGCTGTAGAAAACACTGCAAAACCATTACTATTATTTTGTACATTTTAATGTTCTCTCATTTCGTTTCATACTCAAACTAATTTAAACGTGTCAAAAGGCGTTTTTAGATGCTATTAATACTCTTTTATATAATTTTCAAGCTGTAGAAAACAATGCAAGACTATTAGAATTATTTTGTACATTTTAATTTTCTCTCATTTCGTTTCATACTGAAACTAATTTAAACGTGTCAAAAGGCGTTTGTAGATGCTATTAATAGTCTTTTATATAATTTTCAAGCTGTAGAAAACACTGCAAAACCATTAGTATTATATTGTTCATTTTAATTTTCTCTCATTTCGTTTCATACTCAAACTAATTTAAACGTGTCAAAAGGCGTTTGTAGATGCTATTAATACTCTTTTATAGAATTTTCAAGCTGTAGAAAACACTGCAAGACCATTAGAATTATTTTGTACATTTTAATTTTCTCTCATTTCGTTTCATACTCAAACTAATTTAAACGTTTCAAAAGGCGTTTGTAGATGCCATTAATACTGTTTTATATAATTTTCAAGCTGTAGAAAAACTGCAAGACCATTAGAATTATTTTGTACATTTTAATTTTCTCTCATTTCGTTTCATACTCAAACTAATTTAAACGTGTCAAAAGGCGTTTGTAGATGCCATTAATACTCTTTTATATAATTTTCAAGCTGTAGAAAACACTGCAAAACCATTAGAATTATTTTGTACATTTTAATTTTCTCTCATTTCGTTTCATACTCAAACTAATTTAATCGCGTCAAAAGGCGTTTGTAGATGCCATTAATACTCTGTTATATAATTTTCAAGCTTTAGAAAACACTGCAAAACCATTAGAATTATTTAGCACATTTTAATTTTCTCTCATTTCGTTTCATACTGAAACTAAATTAAACGGCTCAAAAGGCATTTGTAGATGCTATTAATACTGTTTTACATATAATTTTCAAGCTGTACAAAACACTGCAAGACCATTAGAATTATTTTGTACATGTTAATTTTCTCTCATTTCGTTTCATACTCAAACTAATTTAAACGTGTCAAAAGGCGTTCGTAGATGCTATTAATACTCTTTTATATAATTTTCAAGCTGTAGAAAACACTGCAAAACCATTAGAATGATTTTGTACATTTTAATTTTCTCTCATTTCGTTTCATACTCAAACTAATTTAAACGTGTCAAAAGGCGTTTGTAAATGCTATTAATACTCTTTTATATAATTTTCAAGCTTTAGAAAACACTGCAAAACCATTAGAATTATTTTGTACATTTTAAGTTTCTCTCATTTCGTTTCATACTGAAACTAATTTAAACGGCTCAAAAGGCGTTTGTAGATGCTATTAATACTGTTTTATATAATTTTCAAACTGTACAAAACACTGCACGACCATTAGAATTATTTTGTACATTTTAATTTTCTCTCATTTCGTTTCATACTCAAACTAATTTAATCGCGTCAAAAGGCGTTTGTAGATGCCATTAATACTCTGTTATATAATTTTCAAGCTTTAGAAAACACTGCAAAACCATTAGAATTATTTTGTACATTTTAAGTTTCTCTCATTTCGTTTCATACTGAAACTAATTTAAACGGCTCAAAAGGCGTTTGTAGATGCTATTAATACTGTTTTATATAATTTTCAAGCTGTACAAAACACTGCAAGACCATTAGAATTATTTTGTACATGTTAATTTTCTCTCATTTCGTTTCATACTCAAACTAATTTAAACGTGTCAAAAGGCGTTCGTAGATGCTATTAATACTCTTTTATATAATTTTCAAGCTGTAGAAAACACTGCAAAACCATTAGAATGATTTTGTACATTTTAATTTTCTCTCATTTCGTTTCATACTCAAACTTATTTAAACGTGTCAAAAGGCGTTTGTAAATGCTATTAATACTCTTTTATATAATTTTCAAGCTGTAGAAAACACTGCAAAACCATTAGAATTATTTTGTACATTTTAATTTTCTCTCATTTCGTTTCATACTCAAACTAATTTAATCGCGTCAAAAGGCGTTTGTAGATGCCATTAATACTCTGTTATATAATTTTCAAGCTTTAGAAAACACTGCAAAACCATTAGAATTATTTTGTACATTTTAAGTTTCTCTCATTTCGTTTCATACTGAAACTAATTTAAACGGCTCAAAAGGCGTTTGTAGATGCTATTAATACTGTTTTATATAATTTTCAAGCTGTACAAAACACTGCAAGACCATTAGAATTATTTTGTACATGTTAATTTTCTCTCATTTCGTTTCATACTCAAACTAATTTAAACGTGTCAAAAGGCGTTTGTAGATGCCATTAATACTCTGTTATATAATTTTCAAGCTTTAGAAAACACTGCAAAACCATTAGAATTATTTTGTACATTTTAATTTTCTCTCATTTCGTTTCATACTGAAACTAATTTAAACGGCTCAAAAGGCGTTTGTAGATGCTATTAATACTGTTTTATATAATTTTCAAGCTGTACAAAACACTGCAAGACCATTAGAATTATTTTGTACATGTTAATTTTCTCTCATTTCGTTTCATACTCAAACTAATTTAAACGTGTCAAAAGGCGTTCGTAGATGCTATTAATACTCTTTTATATAATTTTCAAGCTGTAGAAAACACTGCAAAACCATTAGAATTATTTTGTACAACTTAAGTTTCTCTCATTTGGTTTCATACTCAAATTAATTTAAACGTGCCAAAAGGCGTTTGTAGATGCTATTAATACTGTTTTATATAATTTTCAAGCTGTACAAAACACTGCAAGACCATTAGTATTATTTTGTACATTTTAATTTTCTCTCATTTCGTTTCATACTCAACCTAATTTAAACGTGTCAAAAGGCGTTTGTAGATGCTATTAATACTCTTTTATATAATTTTCAAGCTGTAGAAAACACTGCAAGACCATTAGAATTATTTTGTACATTTTAATTTTCTCTCATTTTGTTTCATATTCAAACTAATTTAAACGTGTCAAAAGGCGTTTGTAGATGCTATTAATACTCTTTTATATAATTTTCAAGCTGTAGAAAACACTGCAAAACCATTAGAATTATTTTGTACATTTTAATTTTCTCTCATTTCGTTTCATACTCAAACTAATTTAACCCTAGAACGCATAGGTGGCGTCATATGAGACACCACCTATCTAACTATCTAGTTTTTAGTGATTTGCTGTTATGTTATCATATTCGTATTTTCAGTACCTCTCCAGCAGATTATTATTGATATATCCCTTTAATTTTTAATTTCCAAAAATTTTTACAAGCTTTATAATTACTTTTTTAGTTACTTGGTGTCGCTTATGACGCCATCTATGCAATCATGTAACAAGTTTTCTCGGTAGGTGTTGGTTGGTAACAACTTGCCATCTGTCAGTTTACGTACAGAATTTTCATAGTAACGTAATGCGAAGTGGAATTTGTTAAAATAGCTATCACTACTGGCTTTATAGGATTGCTAGTTAGCTATTATACTTGAGCCGCCGAACAGATAGAGTGGAGCAGGCAACCAAAATAACATATTACAAAGGTCACTCAATAATATTTTAAATATAATTACTAGAAGGAACAGAGATAGCCACCCTTATAATTAGAACCAATTTCAACTGACATTAAATAACTTTTTAAGGTTATGATGCAAATATCGAGAGATCCAAAAAAAGATCCTCTGCGAGGTTAGCAGGCTAAATTTTGAGTCAGTCTGTGATAAAACTGACTCAAAACCTAACCTGATAACCTGTAGTGTAATTTATGTGCTGAACAGAGACTACCGAGTGATTTTTTAAAAACTCAATTGCAGCAAGCCCTGGATAGCCTGAATCAGTTGGCAATACTGAAATGTATTGTTGCTGACACTGCAAGTCTATGTCAAATTCGAGTTTAGCAGGTTGGGTTTTGCGTCAGTTTTGACACAGACAGTGTCACCAACAATACACTTCAGTACTGCCAACTGATTCAGTCTACCGAAGGCCTGCTGCAATTGAGTTTTTATAAAATCACACTGTAGTTATTTGTCAAAACTGTTTAACGTAGATATTAGTACCTACCTGATCAGTTTCTTAGATTTAACAATTAATTTATTAATACTCATAAATCAATATTTTAACAACTTTAACTTCCGTTTTGCGCTTTAATATGCATCTATGCAGTCAAAATTAACTTTCAGATATTAAAAAAGGCGTGTAGTAAATTTAAAGTGCCTCATTAAACAAAAAAAGGTGTGGTGTCGTATACGACACCACATATGCGTTAATGTACCTTTCTTAGATGTATGCGTTCTAGGGTTAAACGCGTCAAAAGGCGTTTGTAGATGCCATTAATACTCTTTTATATAATTTTCAAACTGTAGAAAACACTGCAAGACCATTAGAATTATTGTGTTCATTTTAATTTTCTCTTATTTCGTTTCATATTCAAACTAATTTAAACGTGTCAAAAGGCGTTTGTAGATGCCATTAATATTCTTTTATATAATTTTCAAGCTGTAGAAAACACTGCAAAACCATTAGAATTATTTTGTACATTTTAATTTTCTCTCATTTCGTTTCATACTCAAACTAATTTAAACGTGTCAAAAGGCGTTTGTAGATGCCATTAATACTCTTTTATATAATTTTCAAGCTGTAGAAAACACTGCAAAACCATTAGAATGATTTTGTACATGTTAATTTTCTCTCATTTCGTTTCATACTCAAACTAATTTAAACGTGTCAAAAGGCGTTTGTAGATGCCATTAATATTCTTTTATATAATTTTCAAGCTGTATAAAACATTGCAAGACCATTAGAATTATTTTGTACATTTTAATTTTCTCTCATTTCGTTTCATACTCAAACTAATTTAAACGTGTCAAAAGGCGTTTGTAGATGCCATTAATATTCTTTTATATAATTTTCAAGCTGTAGAAAACACTGCAAAACCATTAGAATGATTTTGTACATTTTAATTTTCTCTCATTTAGTTTCATACTCAAACTAATTTAAACGTGTCAAAATTCGTTTGTAGATGCCATTAATACTCTGTTATATAATTTTCAAGCTTTAGAAAACACTGCAAAACCATTAGAATTATTTTGTACATTTTAAGTTTCTCTCATTTCGTTTCATACTCAAACTAATTTAAACGTGTCAAAAGGCGTTTGTAGATGCTATTAATACTCTTTTATAGAATTTTCAAGCTGTAGAAAACACTGCAAGACCATTAGAATTATTTTGTACATTTTAATTTTCTCTCATTTCGTTTCATACTCAAACTAATTTAAACGTTTCAAAAGGCGTTTGTAGATGCCATTAATACTCTTTTATATAATTTTCAAGCTGTAGAAAACACTGCAAGACCATTAGAATTATTTTGTACATTTTAATTTTCTCTCATTTCGTTTCATACTCAAACTAATTTAAACGTGTCAAAAGGCGTTTGTAGATGCCATTAATACTCTTTTATATAATTTTCAAGCTGTAGAAAACACTGCAAAACCATTAGAATTATTTTGTACATTTTAATTTTCTCTCATTTCGTTTCATACTCAAACTAATTTAATCGCGTCAAAAGGCGTTTGTAGATGCCATTAATACTCTGTTATATAATTTTCAAGCTTTAGAAAACACTGCAAAACCATTAGAATTATTTAGCACATTTTAATTTTCTCTCATTTCGTTTCATACTCAAACTAATTTAAACGTTTCAAAAGGCGTTTGTAGATGCCATTAATACTCTTTTATATAATTTTCAAGCTGTAGAAAACACTGCAAGACCATTAGAATTATTTTGTACATTTTAATTTTCTCTCATTTCGTTTCATACTCAAACTAATTTAAACGTGTCAAAAGGCGTTTGTAGATGCCATTAATACTCTTTTATATAATTTTCAAGCTGTAGAAAACACTGCAAAACCATTAGAATTATTTTGTACATTTTAATTTTCTCTCATTTCGTTTCATACTCAAACTAATTTAATCGCGTCAAAAGGCGTTTGTAGATGCCATTAATACTCTGTTATATAATTTTCAAGCTGTAGAAAACACTGCAAAACCATTAGTATTATATTGTTCATTTTAATTTTCTCTCATTTCGTTTCATACTCAAACTAATTTAAACGTGTCAAAAGGCGTTTGTAGATGCTATTAATACTCTTTTATAGAATTTTCAAGCTGTAGAAAACACTGCAAGACCATTAGAATTATTTTGTACATTTTAATTTTCTCTCATTTCGTTTCATACTCAAACTAATTTAAACGTTTCAAAAGGCGTTTGTAGATGCCATTAATACTCTTTTATATAATTTTCAAGCTGTAGAAAACACTGCAAGACCATTAGAATTATTTTGTACATTTTAATTTTCTCTCATTTCGTTTCATACTCAAACTAATTTAAACGTGTCAAAAGGCGTTTGTAGATGCCATTAATACTCTTTTATATAATTTTCAAGCTGTAGAAAACACTGCAAAACCATTAGAATTATTTTGTACATTTTAATTTTCTCTCATTTCGTTTCATACTCAAACTAATTTAATCGCGTCAAAAGGCGTTTGTAGATGCCATTAATACTCTGTTATATAATTTTCAAGCTTTAGAAAACACTGCAAAACCATTAGAATTATTTAGCACATTTTAATTTTCTCTCATTTCGTTTCATACTGAAACTAAATTAAACGGCTCAAAAGGCATTTGTAGATGCTATTAATACTGTTTTATATAATTTTCAAGCTGTACAAAACACTGCAAGACCATTAGAATTATTTTGTACATGTTAATTTTCTCTCATTTCGTTTCATACTCAAACTAATTTAAACGTGTCAAAAGACGTTCGTAGATGCTATTAATACTCTTTTATATAATTTTCAAGCTGTAGAAAACACTGCAAAACCATTAGAATGATTTTGTACATTTTAATTTTCTCTCATTTCGTTTCATACTCAAACTAATTTAAACGTGTCAAAAGGCGTTTGTAGATGCTATTAATACTCTTTTATATAATTTTCAAGATGTAGAAAACACTGCAAGACATTAGAATTATTTTGTACATTTTAAGTTTCTCTCATTTCGTTTCATACTCAAATTAATTTAAACGTGTCAAAAGGCGTTTGTAGATGCTACTAATACTGTTTTATATAATTTTCAAGCTGTACAAAACACTGCAAGACCATTAGAATGATTTTGTACATTTTAATTTTCTCTCATTTAGTTTCATACTCAAACTAATTTAAACGTGTCAAAAGGCGTTTGTAAATGCTATTAATACTCTTTTATATAATTTTCAAGCTGTAGAAAACACTGCAAAACCATTAGAATTATTTTGTACATTTTAATTTTCTCTCATTTCGTTTCATACTCAAACTAATTTAATCGCGTCAAAAGGCGTTTGTAGATGCCATTAATACTCTGTTATATAATTTTCAAGCTTTAGAAAACACTGCAAAACCATTAGAATTATTTTGCACATTTTAATTTTCTCTCATTTCGTTTCATACTGAAACTAAATTAAACGGCTCAAAAGGCGTTTGTAGATGCTATTAATACTCTTTTATATAATTTTCAAGCTGTAGAAAACACTGCAAAACCAGTAGAATGATTTTGTACATTTTAATTTTCTCTCATTTCGTTTCATACTCAAACTAATTTAATCGCGTCAAAAGGCGTTTGTAGATGCCATTAATACTCTGTTATATAATTTTCAAGCTTTAGAAAACACTGCAAAACCATTAGAATTATTTTGCACATGTTAATTTTCTCTCATTTCGTTTCATACTCAAACTAATTTAAACGTGTCAAAAGGCGTTCGTAGATGCTATTAATACTCTTTTATATAATTTTCAAGCTGTAGAAAACACTGCAAAACCAGTAGAATGATTTTGTACATTTTAATTTTCTCTCATTTCGTT
Source organism: Agriotes lineatus (assembly GCA_940337035.1). Taxonomy (NCBI): domain Eukaryota; kingdom Metazoa; phylum Arthropoda; class Insecta; order Coleoptera; family Elateridae; genus Agriotes; species Agriotes lineatus. The sequence goes on from CALNHX010005691.1 coordinate 21,201, forward strand.
TCATACTCAAACTAATTTAAACGTGTCAAAAGGCGTTTGTAGATGCTATTAATACTCTTTTATATAATTTTCAAGATGTAGAAAACACTGCAAGACATTAGAATTATTTTGTACATTTTAAGTTTCTCTCATTTCGTTTCATACTCAAATTAATTTAAACGTGTCAAAAGGCGTTTGTAGATGCTATTAATACTGTTTTATATAATTTTCAAGCTGTACAAAACACTGCAAGACCATTAGAATTATTTTGTACATTTGAATTTTCTCTCATTTCGATTCATACTCAAACTAATTTAAACGTGTCAAAAGGCGTTTGTAGATGCCATTAATATTCTTTTATATAATTTTCAAGCTGTAGAAAACATTGCAAGACCATTAGAATTATTTTGTACATGTTAATTTTCTCTCATTTCGTTTCATACTCAAACTAATTTAAACGTGTCAAAAGGCGTTTGTAGAGGCCATTAATATTCTTTTATATAATTTTCAAGCTGTAGAAAACACTGCAAAACCATTAGTATTATATTGTTCATTTTAATTTTCTCTCATTTCGTTTCATACTCAAACTAATTTAAACGTGTCAAAAGGCGTTTGTAGATGCTATTAATACTCTTTTATAGAATTTTCAAGCTGCAGAAAACACTGCAAGACCATTAGAATTATTTTGTACATTTTAATTTTCTCTCATTTCGTTTCATACTCAAACTAATTTAAACGTGTCAAAAGGCGTTTGTAGATGCCATTAATACTCTTTTATATAATTTTCGAGCTGTAGAAAACACTGCACGACTATTAGAATTATTTTGTACATTTTAATTTTCTCTCATTTCGTTTCATACTCAAACTAATTTAAACCTGTCAAAAGGCGTTTGTAGATGCTATTAATACTCTTTTATATAATTTTCAAGCTGTAGAAAACATTGCAAGACCATTAGAATTATTTTGTACATTTTAATTTTCTCTCATTTCGTTTCATACTCAAACTAATTTAAACGTGTCAAAAGGCGTTTGTAGATGCCATTAATATTCTTTTATATAATTTTCAAGCTGTAGAAAACACTGCAAAACCATTAGAATGATTTTGTACATTTTAATTTTCTCTCATTTAGTTTCATACTCAAACTAATTTAAACGTGTCAAAAGGCGTTTGTAAATGCTATTAATACTCTTTTATATAAATTTCAAGCTTTAGAAAACACTGCAAAACCATTAGAATTATTTTGTACATTTTAATTTTCTCTCATTTCGTTTCATACTCAAACTAATTTAATCGCGTCAAAAGGCGTTTGTAGATGCCATTAATACTCTGTTATATAATTTTCAAGCTTTAGAAAACACTGCAAAACCATTAGAATTATTTAGCACATTTTAATTTTCTCTCATTTCGTTTCATACTGAAACTAAATTAAACGGCTCAAAAGGCGTTTGTAGATGCTATTAATACTGTATGTATGTATTTGCGGATTTTTTACATCTTTAATGACGTTTTCCGCATCCCAATCTCCACGCTTTCTTATCTTCCCAGTCATTTTCTTGAAGATTTCTTTTTTCCATGGCTGATTTAACTCCACTTTTCCACGTTTGTTTTGGTCGGCCACGTTTTCTTCTTTGAGGAGGGATCCATTTCCATAGTTTCTTAGGCCATCTTTCTTCTCCCATGCGTTCCACGTGTCCGTACCACTGTTTTATATAATTTTCAAGCTGTACAAAACACTGCAAGACCATTAGAATTATTTTGTACATGTTAATTTTCTCTCATTTCGTTTCATACTCAAACTAATTTAAACGTGTCAAAAGGCGTTCGTAGATGCTATTAATACTCTTTTATATAATTTTCAAGCTGTAGAAAACACTGCAAAACCATTAGAATGATTTTGTACATTTTAATTTTCTCTCATTTCGTTTCATACTCAAACTAATTTAAACGTGTCAAAAGGCGTTTGTAGATGCTATTAATACTCTTTTATATAATTTTCAAGATGTAGAAAACACTGCAAGACATTAGAATTATTTTGTACATTTTAAGTTTCTCTCATTTCGTTTCATACTCAAATTAATTTAAACGTGTCAAAAGGCGTTTGTAGATGCTATTAATACTGTTTTATATAATTTTCAAGCTGTACAAAACACTGCAAGACCATTAGAATGATTTTGTACATTTTAATTTTCTCTCATTTAGTTTCATACTAAAACTAATTTAAACGTGTCAAAAGGCGTTTGTAAATGCTATTAATACTCTTTTATATAATTTTCAAGCTGTAGATAACACTGCAAAACCATTAGAATTATTTTGTACATTTTAATTTTCTCTCATTTCGTTTCATACTCAAACTAATTTAATCGCGTCAAAAGGCGTTTGTAGATGCCATTAATACTCTGTTATATAATTTTCAAGCTTTAGAAAACACTGCAAAACCATTAGAATTATTTTGCACATTTTAATTTTCTCTCATTTCGTTTCATACTGAAACTAAATTAAACGGCTCAAAAGGCGTTTGTAGATGCTATTAATACTCTTTTATATAATTTTCAAGCTGTAGAAAACACTGCAAAACCAGTAGAATGATTTTGTACATTTTAATTTTCTCTCATTTCGTTTCATACTCAAACTAATTTAATCGCGTCAAAAGGCGTTTGTAGATGCCATTAATACTCTGTTATATAATTTTCAAGCTTTAGAAAACACTGCAAAACCATTAGAATTATTTTGCACATGTTAATTTTCTCTCATTTCGTTTCATACTCAAACTAATTTAAACGTGTCAAAAGGCGTTCGTAGATGCTATTAATACTCTTTTATATAATTTTCAAGCTGTAGAAAACACTGCAAAACCAGTAGAATGATTTTGTACATTTTAATTTTCTCTCATTTCGTTTCATACTCAAACTAATTTAAACGTGTCAAAAGGCGTTTGTAGATGCTATTAATACTCTTTTATATAATTTTCAAGATGTAGAAAACACTGCAAGACATTAGAATTATTTTGTACATTTTAAGTTTCTCTCATTTCGTTTCATACTCAAATTAATTTAAACGTGTCAAAAGGCGTTTGTAGATGCTATTAATACTGTTTTATATAATTTTCAAGCTGTACAAAACACTGCAAGACCATTAGAATTATTTTGTACATTTGAATTTTCTCTCATTTCGATTCATACTCAAACTAATTTAAACGTGTCAAAAGGCGTTTGTAGATGCCATTAATATTCTTTTATATAATTTTCAAGCTGTAGAAAACATTGCAAGACCATTAGAATTATTTTGTACATGTTAATTTTCTCTCATTTCGTTTCATACTCAAACTAATTTAAACGTGTCAAAAGGCGTTTGTAGAGGCCATTAATATTCTTTTATATAATTTTCAAGCTGTAGAAAACACTGCAAAACCATTAGTATTATATTGTTCATTTTAATTTTCTCTCATTTCGTTTCATACTCAAACTAATTTAAACGTGTCAAAAGGCGTTTGTAGATGCTATTAATACTCTTTTATAGAATTTTCAAGCTGCAGAAAACACTGCAAGACCATTAGAATTATTTTGTACATTTTAATTTTCTCTCATTTCGTTTCATACTCAAACTAATTTAAACGTGTCAAAAGGCGTTTGTAGATGCCATTAATACTCTTTTATATAATTTTCAAGCTGTAGAAAACACTGCACGACTATTAGAATTATTTTGTACATTTTAATTTTCTCTCATTTCGTTTCATACTCAAACTAATTTAAACCTGTCAAAAGGCGTTTGTAGATGCTATTAATACTCTTTTATATAATTTTCAAGCTGTAGAAAACATTGCAAGACCATTAGAATTATTTTGTACATTTTAATTTTCTCTCATTTCGTTTCATACTCAAACTAATTTAAACGTGTCAAAAGGCGTTTGTAGATGCCATTAATATTCTTTTATATAATTTTCAAGCTGTAGAAAACACTGCAAAACCATTAGAATGATTTTGTACATTTTAATTTTCTCTCATTTAGTTTCATACTCAAACTAATTTAAACGTGTCAAAAGGCGTTTGTAAATGCTATTAATACTCTTTTATATAAATTTCAAGCTTTAGAAAACACTGCAAAACCATTAGAATTATTTTGTACATTTTAATTTTCTCTCATTTCGTTTCATACTCAAACTAATTTAATCGCGTCAAAAGGCGTTTGTAGATGCCATTAATACTCTGTTATATAATTTTCAAGCTTTAGAAAACACTGCAAAACCATTAGAATTATTTAGCACATTTTAATTTTCTCTCATTTCGTTTCATACTGAAACTAAATTAAACGGCTCAAAAGGCGTTTGTAGATGCTATTAATACTGTATGTATGTATTTGCGGATTTTTTACATCTTTAATGACGTTTTCCGCATCCCAATCTCCACGCTTTCTTATCTTCCCAGTCATTTTCTTGAAGATTTCTTTTTTCCATGGCTGATTTAACTCCACTTTTCCACGTTTGTTTTGGTCGGCCACGTTTTCTTCTTTGAGGAGGGATCCATTTCCATAGTTTCTTAGGCCATCTTTCTTCTCCCATGCGTTCCACGTGTCCGTACCACTGTTTTATATAATTTTCAAGCTGTACAAAACACTGCAAGACCATTAGAATTATTTTGTACATGTTAATTTTCTCTCATTTCGTTTCATACTCAAACTAATTTAAACGTGTCAAAAGGCGTTCGTAGATGCTATTAATACTCTTTTATATAATTTTCAAGCTGTAGAAAACACTGCAAAACCATTAGAATGATTTTGTACATTTTAATTTTCTCTCATTTCGTTTCATACTCAAACTAATTTAAACGTGTCAAAAGGCGTTTGTAGATGCTATTAATACTCTTTTATATAATTTTCAAGATGTAGAAAACACTGCAAGACATTAGAATTATTTTGTACATTTTAAGTTTCTCTCATTTCGTTTCATACTCAAATTAATTTAAACGTGTCAAAAGGCGTTTGTAGATGCTATTAATACTGTTTTATATAATTTTCAAGCTGTACAAAACACTGCAAGACCATTAGAATGATTTTGTACATTTTAATTTTCTCTCATTTAGTTTCATACTAAAACTAATTTAAACGTGTCAAAAGGCGTTTGTAAATGCTATTAATACTCTTTTATATAATTTTCAAGCTGTAGATAACACTGCAAAACCATTAGAATTATTTTGTACATTTTAATTTTCTCTCATTTCGTTTCATACTCAAACTAATTTAATCGCGTCAAAAGGCGTTTGTAGATGCCATTAATACTCTGTTATATAATTTTCAAGCTTTAGAAAACACTGCAAAACCATTAGAATTATTTTGCACATTTTAATTTTCTCTCATTTCGTTTCATACTGAAACTTAATTAAACGGCTCAAAAGGCGTTTGTAGATGCTATTAATACTGTTTTATATAATTTTCAAGCTGTACAAAACACTGCAAGACCATTAGAATTATTTTGTACATGTTAATTTTCTCTCATTTCGTTTCATACTCAAACTAATTTAAACGTGTCAAAAGGCGTTCGTAGATGCTATTAATACTCTTTTATATAATTTTCAAGCTGTAGAAAACACTGCAAAACCAGTAGAATGATTTTGTACATTTTAATTTTCTCTCATTTCGTTTCATACTCAAACTAATTTAAACGTGTCAAAAGGCGTTTGTAGATGCTATTAATACTCTTTTATATAATTTTCAAGATGTAGAAAACACTGCAAGACATTAGAATTATTTTGTACATTTTAAGTTTCTCTCATTTCGTTTCATACTCAAATTAATTTAAACGTGTCAAAAGGCGTTTGTAGATGCTATTAATACTGTTTTATATAATTTTCAAGCTGTACAAAACACTGCAAGACCATTAGAATTATTTTGTACATTTGAATTTTCTCTCATTTCGATTCATACTCAAACTAATTTAAACGTGTCAAAAGGCGTTTGTAGATGCCATTAATATTCTTTTATATAATTTTCAAGCTGTAGAAAACATTGCAAGACCATTAGAATTATTTTGTACATGTTAATTTTCTCTCATTTCGTTTCATACTCAAACTAATTTAAACGTGTCAAAAGGCGTTTGTAGAGGCCATTAATATTCTTTTATATAATTTTCAAGCTGTAGAAAACACTGCAAAACCATTAGAATTATTTTGTACATTTTAATTTTCTCTCATTTCGTTTCATACTCAAACTAATTTAAACGTGTCAAAAGGCGTTTGTAGATGCCATTAATACTCTTTTATATAATTTTCAAGCTGTAGAAAACACTGCAAAACCATTAGAATGATTTTGTACATGTTAATTTTCTCTCATTTCGTTTCATACTCAAACTAATTTACACGTGTCAAAAGGCGTTTGTAGATGCCATTAATATTCTTTTATATAATTTTCAAGCTGTAGAAAACACTGCAAAACCATTAGAATTATTTTGTACATTTTAATTTTCTTTCATTTCGTTTCATACTCAAACTAATTTAAACGTGTCAAAAGGCGTTTGTAGATGCCATTAATATTCTTTTATATAATTTTCAAGCTGTACAGAACACTGCAAGACCATTAGAATTATTTTGTACATGTTAATTTTCTCTCATTTCGTTTCATACTAAAACTAATTTAAACGTGTCAAAAGGCGTTCGTAGATGCTATTAATACTCTTTTATGTAATTTTCAAGTTGTAGAAAACACTGCAAAACCATTAGAATTATTTTGTCCATTTTAATTTTCTTTCATTTCGTTTCATACTCAAACTAATTTAAACGTGTCAAAAGGCGTTTGTAGATGCTATTAATACTCTTTTATATAATTTTCAAGCTGTAGAAAACACTGCAAGACCATTAGAATTATTTTGTACATTTTAATTTTCTCTCATTTCGTTTCATACTCAAACTAATTTAAACGTGTCAAAAGGCGTTTGTAGATGCTATTAATCCTCTTTTATATAATTTTCAAGCTGTAGAAAACACTGCAAAACCATTAGAATTATTTTGTACATTTTAATTTTCTCTCATTTCGTTTCATACTCAAACTAATTTAAACGCGTCAAAAGGCGTTTGTAGATGCTATTAATCCTCTTTTATATAATTTTCAAGCTGTAGAAAACACTGCAAGACCATTAGAATTATTTTGTACATTTTAATTTTCTCTCATTTCGTTTCATACTCAAACTAATTTAAACGTGTCAAAAGGCGTTTGTAGATGCTATTAATACTCTTTTAGATAATTTTCAAGCTGTAGAAAACACTGCAAGACCATTAGAATTATTTTGTACATTTTAATTTTGTCTCATTTCGTTTCATACTCAAACTAATTTAAACGTGTCAAAAGGCGTTTGTAGATGCTATTAATCCTCTTTTATATAATTTTCAAGCTGTAGAAAACACTGCAAAACCATTAGAATTATTTTGTACATTTTAATTTTCTCTCATTTCGTTTCATACTCAAACTAATTTAAACGTGTCAAAAGGCGTTTGTAGATGCTATTAATCCTCTTTTATATAATTTTCAAGCTGTAGAAAACACTGCAAAACCATTAGAATTATTTTGTACATTTTAATTTTCTCTCATTTCGTTTCATACTCAAACTAATTTAAACGTGTCAAAAGGCGTTTGTAGATGCTATTAATCCTCTTTTATATAATTTTCAAGCTGTAGAAAACACTGCAAAACCATTAGAATTATTTTGTACATTTTAATTTTCTCTCATTTCGTTTCATACTCAAACTAATTTAAACGTGTCAAAAGGCGTTTGTAGATGCTATTAATCCTCTTTTATATAATTTTCAAGCTGTAGAAAACACTGCAAAACCATTAGAATTATTTTGTACATTTTAATTTTCTCTCATTTCGTTTCATACTCAAACTAATTTAAACGTGTCAAAAGGCGTTTGTAGATGCTATTAATCCTCTTTTATATAATTTTCAAGCTGTAGAAAACACTGCAAAACCATTAGAATTATTTTGTCCATTTTAATTTTCTTTCATTTCGTTTCATACTCAAACTAATTTAAACGTGTCAAAAGGCGTTTGTAGATGCTATTAATACTCTTTTATATAATTTTCAAACTGTAGAAAACACTGCAAGACCATTAGAATTATTGTGTTCATTTTAATTTTCTCTCATTTCGTTTCATATTCAAACTAATTTAAACGTATCAAAAGGCGTTTGTAGATGCCATTAATATTCTTTTATATAATTTTCAAGCTGTAGAAAACACTGCAAAACCATTAGAATGATTTTGTACCTTTTAATTTTCTCTCATTTAGTTTCATACTCAAACTAATTTAAACGTGTCAAAAACCGTTTGTAAATGCTATTAATACTCTTTTATATAATTTTCAAGCTGTAGAAAACACTGCAAGACCATTAGAATTATTTTGTACATTTTAAGTTTTTCTCATTTCGTTTCATACTCAAACTAATTTAAACGTGTCAAAAGGAGTTTGTAGATGCCATTAATACTTTTTTATATAATTTTCAAGCTGTAGAAAACACTGCAAAACCATTAGAATGATTTTGTACATGTTAATTTTCTCTCATTTCGTTTCATACTCAAACTAATTTACACGTGTCAAAAGGCGTTTGTAGATGCCATTAATATTCTTTTATATAATTTTCAAGCTGTAGAAAACACTGCAAAACCATTAGAATTATTTTGTACATTTTAATTTTCTTTCATTTCGTTTCATACTCAAACTAATTTAAACGTGTCAAAAGGCGTTTGTAGATGCCATTAATATTCTTTTATATAATTTTCAAGCTGTAGAAAACACTGCAAAACCATTAGAATGATTTTGTACATTTTAATTTTCTCTCATTTCGTTTCATACTGAAACTAATTTAAACGGGTCAAAAGGTGTTTGTAGATGCTATTAATACTGTTTTATATAATTTTCAAGCTGTACAGAACACTGCAAGACCATTAGAATTATTTTGTACATGTTAATTTTCTCTCATTTGGTTTCATACTAAAACTAATTTAAACGTGTCAAAAGGCGTTTGTAGATGCTATTAATACTCTTTTATATAATTTTCAAGCTGTAGAAAACACTGCAAAACCATTAGAATGATTTTGTACATTTTAATTTTCTCTCATTTCGTTTCATACTGAAACTAATTTAAACGGGTCAAAAGGTGTTTGTAGATGCTATTAATACTGTTTTATATAATTTTCAAGCTGTACAGAACACTGCAAGACCATTAGAATTATTTTGTCCATTTTAATTTTCTTTCATTTCGTTTCATACTCAAACTAATTTAAACGTGTCAAAAGGCGTTTGTAGATGCTATTAATACTCTTTTATATAATTTTCAAGCTGTAGAAAACACTGCAAAACCATTAGAATGATTTTGTACATTTTAATTTTCTCTCATTTCGTTTCATACTCAAACTAATTTAAACGTGTCAAAAGGCGTTTATAGATGCTATTAATCCTCTTTTATATAATTTTCAAGCTGTAGAAAACACTGCAAAACCATTAGAATGATTTTGTACATTTTAATTTTCTCTCATTTCGTTTCATACTCAAACTAATTTAAACGTGTCAAAAGGCGTTTGTAGATGCTATTAATACTCTTTTATATAATTTTCAAGATGTAGAAAACACTGCAAGACATTAGAATTATTTTGTACATTTTATGTTTCTCTCATTTCGGTTCATACTCAAATTAATTTAAACGTGTCAAAAGGCGTTTGTAGATGCTATTAATACTGTTTTATATAATTTTCAAGCTGTACAAAACACTGCAAGACCATTAGTATTATTTTGTACATTTTAATTTTCTCTCATTTCGTTTCATACTCAAACTAATTTAAACGTGTCAAAAGGCGTTTGTAGATGCTATTAATACTCTTTTATATAATTTTCAAGCTGTAGAAAACACTGCAAGACCATTAGAATTATTTTGTACATTTTAATTTTCTCTCATTTCGTTTCATACTCAAACTAATTTAAACGTGTCAAAAGGCGTTTGTAGATGCTATTAATCCTCTTTTATATAATTTTCAAGCTGTAGAAAACACTGCAAAACCATTAGAATTATTTTGTACATTTTAATTTTCTCTCATTTCGTTTCATACTCAAACTAATTTAAACGCGTCAAAAGGCGTTTGTAGATGCCATTAATACTCTTTTATATAATTTTCAAACTGTAGAAAACACTGCAAGACCATTAGAATTATTGTGTTCATTTTAATTTTCTCTCATTTCGTTTCATATTCAAACTAATTTAAACGTGTCAAAAGGCGTTTGTAGATGCCATTAATATTCTTTTATATAATTTTCAAGCTGTAGAAAACACTGCAAAACCATTAGAATGATTTTGTACCTTTTAATTTTCTCTCATTTAGTTTCATACTCAAACTAATTTAAACGTGTCAAAAAGTGTTTGTAAATGCTATTAATACCCTTTTATATAATTTTCAAGCTGTAGAAAACACTGCAAGACCATTAGAATTATTTTGTACATTTTAAGTTTTTCTCATTTCGTTTCATACTCAAACTAATTTAAACGTGTCAAAAGGCGTTTGTAGATGCCATTAATACTTTTTTATATAATTTTCAAGCTGTAGAAAACACTGCAAAACCATTAGAATTATTTTGTACATTTTAATTTTCTCTCATTTCGTTTCATACTCAAACTAATTTAAACGTGTCAAAGGCGTTTGTAGTTCCCATTAATATTCTTTTATATAATTTTCAAGCTGTAGAAAACACTGCAAAACCATTACTATTATTTTGTACATTTTAATTTTCTCTCATTTCGATTCATACTCAAACTAATTTAAACGTGTCAAAAGGCGTTTGTAGATGCCATTAATATTCTTTTATATAATTTTCAAGCTGTAGAAAACATTGCAAGACCATTAGAATTATTTTGTACATTTTAATTTTCTCTCATTTCGTTTCATACTCAAACTAATTTAAACGTGTCAAAAGGCGTTTGTAGATGCTATTAATAGTCTCTTATATAATTTTCAAGCTGTAGAAAACACTGCAAAACCATTAGTATTATATTGTTCATTTTAATTTTCTCTCATTTCGTTTCATACTCAAACTAATTTAAACGTGTCAAAAAACGTTTGTAGATGCCATTAATACTCTTTTATATAATTTTCAAGCTGTAGAAAACACTGCAAAACCATTAGAATTATTTTGTACATTTTAATTTTCTTTCATTTCGTTTCATACTCAAACTAATTTAAACGTGTCAAAAGGCGTTTGTAGATGCCATTAATATTCTTTTATATAATTTTCAAGCTGTAGAAAACACTGCAAAACCATTAGAATGATTTTGTACATGTTAATTTTCTCTCATTTCGTTTCATACTCAAACAAATTTAAACGTGTCAAAAGGCGTTTGTAGATGCCATTAATATTCTTTTATATAATTTTCAAGCTGTAGAAAACACTGCAAAACCATTAGAATTATTTTGTACATGTTAATTTTCTCTCATTTCGTTTCATACTCAAACTAATTTAAACGTGTCAAAAGGCGTTTGTAGAGGCCATTAATATTCTTTTATATAATTTTCAAGCTGTAGAAAACACTGCAAAACCATTAGAATTATTTTGTACATTTTAATTTTCTCTCATTTCGTTTCATACTCAAACTAATTTAAACGTGTCAAAAGGCGTTTGCAGATGCCATTAATACTCTTTTATATAATTTTCAAGCTGTAGAAAACACTGCAAAACCATTAGAATTATTTTGTACATTTTAATTTTCTTTCATTTCGTTTCATACTCAAACTAATTTAAACGTGTCAAAAGGCGTTTGTAGATGCCATTAATATTCTTTTATATAATTTTCAAGCTGTAGAAAACACTGCAAAACCATTAGAATGATTTTGTACATGTTAATTTTCTTTCATTTCGTTTCATACTCAAACTAATTTAAACGTGTCAAAAGGCGTTTGCAGATGCCATTAATACTCTTTTATATAATTTTCAAGCTGTAGAAAACACTGCAAAACCATTAGAATTATTTTGTACATTTTAATTTTCTTTCATTTCGTTTCATACTCAAACTAATTTAAACGTGTCAAAAGGCGTTTGTAGATGCCATTAATATTCTTTTATATAATTTTCAAGCTGTAGAAAACACTGCAAAACCATTAGAATGATTTTGTACATGTTAATTTTCTCTCATTTCGATTCATACTCAAACTAATTTAAACGTGTCAAAAGGCGTTTGTAGATGCCATTAATATTCTTTTATATAATTTTCAAGCTGTAGAAAACATTGCAAGACCATTAGAATTATTTTGTACATTTTAATTTTCTCTCATTTCGTTTCATACTCAAACTAATTTAAACGTGTCAAAAGGCGTTTGTAGATGCTATTAATAGTCTCTTATATAATTTTCAAGCTGTAGAAAACACTGCAAAACCATTAGTATTATATTGTTCATTTTAATTTTCTCTCATTTCGTTTCATACTCAAACTAATTTAAACGTGTCAAAAAACGTTTGTAGATGCCATTAATACTCTTTTATATAATTTTCAAGCTGTAGAAAACACTGCAAAACCATTAGAATTATTTTGTACATTTTAATTTTCTTTCATTTCGTTTCATACTCAAACAAATTTAAACGTGTCAAAAGGCGTTTGTAGATGCCATTAATATTCTTTTATATAATTTTCAAGCTGTAGAAAACACTGCAAAACCATTAGAATGATTTTGTACATGTTAATTTTCTCTCATTTCGTTTCATACTCAAACTAATTTAAACGTGTCAAAAGGCGTTTGTAGATGCCATTAATATTTTTTTATATAATTTTCAAGCTGTAGAAAACATTGCAAGACCATTAGAATTATTTTGTACATTTTAATTTTCTCTCATTTCGTTTCATACTCAAACTAATTTAAACGTGTCAAAAGGCGTTTGTAGATGCTATTAATAGTCTCTTATATAATTTTCAAGCTGTAGAAAACACTGCAAAACCATTAGTATTATATTGTTCATTTTAATTTTCTCTCATTTCGTTTCATACTCAAACTAATTTAAACGTGTCAAAAAACGTTTGTAGATGCCATTAATACTCTTTTATATAATTTTCAAGCTGTAGAAAACACTGCAAAACCATTAGAATTATTTTGTACATTTTAATTTTCTTTCATTTCGTTTCATACTCAAACTAATTTAAACGTGTCAAAAGGCGTTTGTAGATGCCATTAATATTCTTTTATATAATTTTCAAGCTGTAGAAAACACTGCAAAACCATTAGAATGATTTTGTACATGTTAATTTTCTCTCATTTCGTTTCATACTCAAACAAATTTAAACGTGTCAAAAGGCGTTTGTAGATGCCATTAATATTCTTTTATATAATTTTCAAGCTGTAGAAAACACTGCAAAACCATTAGAATTATTTTGTACATGTTAATTTTCTCTCATTTCGTTTCATACTCAAACTAATTTAAACGTGTCAAAAGGCGTTTGTAGAGGCCATTAATATTCTTTTATATAATTTTCAAGCTGTAGAAAACACTGCAAAACCATTAGAATTATTTTGTACATTTTAATTTTCTCTCATTTCGTTTCATACTCAAACTAATTTAAACGTGTCAAAAGGCGTTTGCAGATGCCATTAATACTCTTTTATATAATTTTCAAGCTGTAGAAAACACTGCAAAACCATTAGAATTATTTTGTACATTTTAATTTTCTTTCATTTCGTTTCATACTCAAACTAATTTAAACGTGTCAAAAGGCGTTTGTAGATGCCATTAATATTCTTTTATATAATTTTCAAGCTGTAGAAAACACTGCAAAACCATTAGAATGATTTTGTACATGTTAATTTTCTTTCATTTCGTTTCATACTCAAACTAATTTAAACGTGTCAAAAGGCGTTTGTAGATGCCATTAATATTCTTTTATATAATTTTCAAGCTGTAGAAAACACTGCAAAACCATTAGAATTATTTTGTACATGTTAATTTTCTCTCATTTCGTTTCATACTCAAACTAATTTAAACGTGTCAAAAGGCGTTTGTAGAGGCCATTAATATTCTTTTATATAATTTTCAAGCTGTAGAAAACACTGCAAAACCATTAGAATTATTTTGTACATTTTAATTTTCTCTCATTTCGTTTCATACTCAAACTAATTTAAACGTGTCAAAAGGCGTTTGCAGATGCCATTAATACTCTTTTATATAATTTTCAAGCTGTAGAAAACACTGCAAAACCTTTAGAATTATTTTGTACATTTTAATTTTCTTTCATTTCGTTTCATACTCAAACTAATTTAAACGTGTCAAAAGGCGTTTGTAGATGCCATTAATATTCTTTTATATAATTTTCAAGCTGTAGAAAACACTGCAAAACCATTAGAATGATTTTGTACATTTTCATTTTCTTTGATTTCGTTTCATACTCAAACTAATTTAAACGTGTCAAAAGGCGTTTGTAGATGCCATTAATATTCTTTTATATAATTTTCAAGCTGTAGAAAACACTGCAAAACCATTAGAATGATTTTGTACATGTTAATTTTCTTTCATTTCGTTTCATACTCAAACTAATTTAAACGTGTCAAAAGGCGTTTGTAGATGCCATTAATATTCTTTTATATAATTTTCAAGCTGTAGAAAACACTGCAAAACCATTAGAATTATTTTGTACATTTTAATTTTCTTTCATTTCGTTTCATACTCAAACTAATTTAAACGTGTCAAAAGGCGTTTGTAGAGGCCATTAATATTCTTTTATATAATTTTCAAGCTGTAGAAAACACTGCAAAACCATTAGAATTATTTTGTACATGTTAATTTTCTCTCATTTCGTTTCATACTCAAACTAATTTAAACGTGTCAAAAGGCGTTTGTAGAGGCCATTAATATTCTTTTATATAATTTTCAAGCTGTAGAAAACACTGCAAAACCATTAGAATTATTTTGTACATTTTAATTTTCTTTCATTTCGTTTCATACTCAAACTAATTTAAACGTGTCAAAAGGCGTTTGTAGATGCCATTAATATTCTTTTATATAATTTTCAAGCTGTAGAAAACACTGCAAAACCATTAGAATGATTTTGTACATGTTAATTTTCTCTCATTTCGTTTCATACTCAAAATAATTTAAACGTGTCAAAAGGCGTTTGTAGATGCCATTAATATTCTTTTATATAATTTTCAAGCTGTAGAAAACACTGCAAAACCATTAGAATTATTTTGTACATTTTAATTTTCTTTTATTTCGTTTCATACTCAAACTAATTTAAACGTGTCAAAAGGCGTATGTAGATGCCATTAATATTCTTTTATAAAATTTTCAAGCTGTAGAAAACATTGCAAAACCATTAGAATTATTTTGTACATGTTAATGTTCTCTCATTTCGTTTCATACTCAAACTAATTTAAACGTGTCAAAATGCGTTTGTAGAGGCCATTAATATTCTTTTATATAATTTTCAAGCTGTAGAAAACACTGCAAAACCATTAGAATTATTTTGTACATTTTAATTTTCTCTCATTTCGTTTCAAACTCAAACTAATTTAAACGTGTCAAAAGGCGTTTGTAGATGCTATTAATACTCTTTTACATAATTTTCAAGCAGTAGAAAACACTGCAAAACCATTACAATTATTTTGTACATTTTAATTTTCTTTCATTTCCTTTCATACTCAAACTAATTTAAACGTGTCAAAAGGCGTTTGTAGATGCCATTAATACTTTTTTATATAATTTTCAAGCTGTAGAAAACACTGCAAAACCATTAGAATTATTTTGTACATTTTAATTTTCTCTCATTTCGTTTCATACTCAAACTAATTTAAACGTGTCAAAGGCGTTTGTAGTTCCCATTAATATTCTTTTATATAATTTTCAAGCTGTAGAAAACACTGCAAAACCATTACTATTATTTTGTACATTTTAATGTTCTTTCATTTCGTTTCATACTCAAACTAATTTAAACGTGTCAAAAGGCGTTTTTAGATGCTATTAATACAATTTTATATAATTTTCAAGCTGTAGAAAACAATGCAAGACTATTAGAATTATTTTGTACATTTTAATTTTCTCTCATTTCGTTTCATACTCAAACTAATTTAAACGTATCAAAAGGCGTTTGTAGATGCTATTAATAGTCTTTTATATAATTTTCAAGCTGTAGAAAACACTGCAAAACCATTAGTATTATATTGTTCATTTCAATTTTCTCTCATTTCGTTTCATACTCAAACTAATTTAAACGTGTCAAAAGGCGTTTGTAGATGCCATTAATACTCTTTTATATAATTTTCAAGCTGTAGAAAACACTGCAAAACCATTAGAATTATTTTGTACATTTTAATTTTCTCTCATTTCGTTTCATACTCAAACAAATTTAAACGTGTCAAAAGGCGTTTGTAGATGCCATTAATATTCTTTTATATAATTTTCAAGCTGTAGAAAACACTGCAAAACCATTAGAATTATTTTGTACATGTTAATTTTCTCTCATTTCGTTTCATACTCACACTAATTTAAACGTGTCAAAAGGCGTTTGTAGAGGCCATTAATATTCTTTTATATAATTTTCAAGCTGTAGAAAACACTGCAAAACCATTAGAATTATTTTGTACATTTTAATTTTCTCTCATTTCGTTTCATACTCAAACTAATTTAAACGTGTCAAAAGGCGTTTGCAGATGCCATTAATACTCTTTTATATAATTTTCAAGCTGTAGAAAACACTGCAAAACCATTAGAATTATTTTGTACATTTTAATTTTCTTTCATTTCGTTTCATACTCAAACTAATTTAAACGTGTCAAAAGGCGTTTGTAGATGCCATTAATATTCTTTTATATAATTTTCAAGCTGTAGAAAACACTGCAAAACCATTAGAATGATTTTGTACATGTTAATTTTCTCTCATTTCGTTTCATACTCAAACTAATTTAAACGTGTCAAAAGGCGTTTGTAGATGCCATTAATATTCCTTTATATAATTTTCAAGCTGTAGAAAACACTGCAAAACCATTAGAATTATTTTGTACATTTTAATTTTCTTTCATTTCGTTTCATACTCAAACAAATTTAAACGTGTCAAAAGGCGTTTGTAGATGCCATTAATATTCTTTTATATAATTTTAAAGCTGTAGAAAACACTACAAAACAATTAGAATGATTTTGTACATGTTAATTTTCTCTCATTTCGTTTCATACTCAAACTAATTTAAACGTGTCAAAAGGCGTTTGTAGATGCCATTAATATTCTTTTATATAATTTTCAAGCTGTAGAAAACACTGCAAAACCATTAGAATGATTTTGTACATGTTAATTTTCTCTCATTTCGTTTCATACTCAAACTAATTTAAACGTGTCAAAAGGCGTTTGTAGATGCCATTAATATTCTTTTATATAATTTTCAAGCTGTAGAAAACACTGCAAAACCATTAGAATTATTTTGTACATTTTAATTTTCTTTCATTTCGTTTCATACTTAAACTAATTTAAACGTGTCAAAAGGCGTTTGTAGATGCCATTAATATTCTTTTATATAATTTTCAAGCTGTAGAAAACACTGCAAAACCATTAGAATGATTTTGTACATTTTAATTTTCTCTCATTTCGTTTCATACTCAAACTAATTTAAACGTGTCAAAAGGCGTTTGTAGATGCCATTAATATTCTTTTATATAATTTTCAAGCTGTAGAAAACACTGCAAAACCATTAGAATGATTTTGTACATGTTAATTTTCTCTCATTTCGTTTCATACTCAAACTAATTTAAACGTGTCAAAAGGCGTTTGTAGATGCCATTAATATTCTTTTATATAATTTTCAAGCTGTAGAAAACACTGCAAAACCATTAGAATTATTTTGTACATTTTAATTTTCTTTGATTTCGTTTCATACTCAAACTAATTTAAACGTGTCAAAAGGCGTTTGTAGATGCCATTAATATTCTTTTATATAATTTTCAAGCTGTAGAAAACACTGCAAAACCATTAGAATGATTTTGTACATGTTAATTTTCTCTCATTTCGTTTCATACTCAAACTAATTTAAACGTGTCAAAAGGCGTTTGTAGATGCCATTAATATTCTTTTATATAATTTTCAAGCTGTAGAAAACACTGCAAAACCATTAGAATGATTTTGTACATGTTAATATTCTCTCATTTCGTTTCATACTCAAACTAATTTAAACGTGTCAAAAGGCGTTTGTAGATGCCATTAATATTCTTTTATATAATTTTCAAGCTGTAGAAAACACTGCAAAACCATTAGAATTATTTTGTACATTTTAATTTTCTTTCATTTCGTTTCATACTCAAACTAATTTAAACGTGTCAAAAGGCGTTTGTAGATGCCATTAATATTCTTTTATATAATTTTCAAGCTGTAGAAAACACTGCAAAACCATTAGAATGATTTTGTACATGTTAATTTTCTCTCATTTCGTTTCATACTCAAACTAATTTAAACGTGTCAAAAGGCGTTTGTAGATGCCATTAATATTCTTTTATATAATTTTCAAGCTGTAGAAAACACTGCAAAACCATTAGAATTATTTTGTACATTTTAATTTTCTCTCATTTCGTTTCATACTCAAACTAATTTAAACGTGTCAAAAGGCGTTTGTAGATGCCATTAATATTCTTTTATATAATTTTCAAGCTGTAGAAAACACTGCAAAACCATTAGAATTATTTTGTACATTTTAATTTTCTCTAATTTCGTTTCATACTCAAACTAATTTAAACGTGTCAAAAGGCGTTTGTAGATGCCATTAATATTCTTTTATATAATTTTCAAGCTGTAGAAAACACTGCAAAACCATTAGAATTATTTTGTACATTTTAATTTTCTCTCATTTCGTTTCATACTCAAACTAATTTAAACGTGTCAAAAGGCGTTTGTAGATGCTATTAATACTCTTTTATATAATTTTCAAGCTGTAGAAAACACTGCAAAACCATTAGAATTATTTTGTACATTTTAATTTTCTTTCATTTCGTTTCATACTCAAACTAATTTAAACGTGTCAAAAGGCGTTTGTAGATAAATAAATAAATAAATAAATAATCGTTTATTTCCTTTAGACATGAGAGTGTAGGAATTGTCAGAAACATTAAACATACAACATACAATTTACAAATGTAAATAACGTACGTCCATAAATAAATAACATACAGACAGATAAACTATTCCATAAAAAACTGTTACACTAAAAGTTTTAAATAATCTTTGGTATTGTAGTAACACTCACTAACTAAAAAAGATTTAACATGTATTTTAAAAGCATGCAGTGAGTTACAATCTTTGGCATGCTGCGGTAAATTATTATAATATCTAATCCCCAAACAATTCGGGGAATTAAAAGAAACGCATAATTTATTGAAAGGTACATGCAGATCATTTTTATGGCGGGTATTCGCATCGTGAATACTTTTCCTCAGCAAAAAGCTATTTTTATTTTTAAAAATGTATAAACATAATTCCAATATGTATAAACAAGGAAGTGGCAATATTCTGTATTTTTTCAAAAGTTCTTTGCACGAATATTCACTAGGAACATCTGCAATGCATCTGATTATACGTTTTTGAGCTACAAAAATATCTTCAAAACTTGAGCATTGGCCCAAGAAAATTAGACCGTATCGTAATCGAGATTCAACTTGAGCATAATATACACTAAGTAATTGGTCCTTTGTCAATACATTACGCAGGGTTTTAAACAAAAATGTAATAGAATGCAGTTTTGATATCAACTGTTGAGAATTAACTTTCCAATTTAGATTTTCGTCTAAATGCACTCCTAGGAATTTTACATGATTGATATTGGATTTTATTAGATTACAAATTTGTATGCTAAAATTAGGACACTCTTTTTGTCTGTTGTGAAATCTAATAACTTCAGTTTTGTGAGCGTTGAAATATAGAGAATTTCGACTGAACCAATTACCCAGCTCTGTTAAGAGGCTATCACATTTTGCTTCAATAATTTCCTCCGATTTATCTGATATAATCAGCGAGGTATCGTCAGCATATAATGTGAACGTAGCATCAGGCGACAGCTTATCTAGATCATTAATATAAAGTAAAAATAGTATAGGCCCAAGTATAAAACCTTGGGGCACTCCCATATCTATTTTAATTAATTTAGAATCAATTATTTTAACACTGTTGCTGCTAACATCAGTTATGCTTACATATTGTTGCCTATTTTTTAAATATGAATTTAAGCAGTTCATTGACATACCTCTTATTCCAAAATTATTTAATTTAGATATTAGTAAATCATGGTTTACGCAGTCAAATGCAGTGCTGAGGTCACAAAATACCCCAACAGGACACTCGCTTGCCTCCATGCGCCCAGTGACATTTTCTAGAAAAGACTGTAACGCAGTGGTTGTAGATTTTTGGATCTAAAACCATGCTGATTATTAGTTAGTATCTTGTACTTATCCAGAAAAGACACTAAACGATTAAGAAAAGCGTACTCAAGTACTTTGGAAAAACTAGATGATAAGGTAATTTGCCTGTAATTATTAAGATCTGTTGCATCATTTTTCTTAAATACGGTATAATTTTTCCAATTTTTAAACTATCAGGAAATGTACCTGTAATAAACGATAAATTTATTAAAAAAGCTAGGGGGTTTGCTATAAACTTGACTATTTTTTTAATAATAAAGGTGGGAACTTCATCCTGGCCGGAGGAGTGTTTGTTTTTTAGTTTATTGTTAATAATATCAAAAACATCTTACTCAGTAAAAGGTATTAAAAACATCGTTTCCTGTTGAGGTACACATCTACGGTTGTCTCTTTCATTGTCAAGGTTACCGTTAGGTATAAGATTTTTGATCTCCACTCGCGCTCTTGAAAAAATTATTAAAGATGTCAGCTATTTTATGGATGTTCTCTACTATTTCTTCATTTAGTTTAATTGTGAAATTTTTGCTAGATTTAGTTTTACCACGCAGCTCGTTAACAACATCCCAAGATGTTCTAACAGGGTTATCGGTATTTAGAATTTTGTTCTGGTAATAGCATTTTTTTTCTACTACTGACCAATTGATTGTGTGCTTTTTTTGCACACTGATAAGTCGCCTTTAAAACAGGCTATCTATGTTTTAAAATATAAAGGTCCTTTAGTTTAGCACTTGACGTTTTAATTTCATCGTTAATCCACTTTCTTGTTTTAACATTAATGTTACTATAACACTTTCGTAATGGAAAAAAAACAATTAAAGTGACAAAGAAAAACATTCACGAAGCAAGTATAAGCCGTATTTACCTCAGTAAAATTATATAGACCACACCAATCTTCAGACCTAATTGCTTCAACAAAGTTACGAACAGCACTAGCAGTAAAAAATCTCTTAGTGATAGCTATCTTACTATTACAATCTGGAGTAGTGACTGTACCCAAATCCAAAATTTATTGTTCTGTGATCTGAGATGGTGTTGTCTTCTACACAGGAAATGCTTTTATGTTGAAAGTTAGTGAAAATCTGATCTATGGTTGTTACTGTATTGCAAGAAACCCTAGTGGGCCAGAATACTCGTGCTTTTAAATTGAAACCTAATAAACAATTGAAATTTTTTACAGTCACTATTTTTATTATAAATCTCTATATTAAAATCTCCACACAGCAGTAATTTAATACTAATATTACGTTTATACAGATAATTTAATGTATCTGTCAGTTTATCAAAAAATACATTTATATCTCCTGATGGAGATCTGTAACAGTTTACAATAATCAAGGAATTTTTCTTATCTAATTTACACAGTACAGCGCACGCTTCAAAATGCTTGTCCAAACAATACATGTCTAAATTAATTTTGCTGAATTGCAAGCCTGTCTTAATCCAAATTCCTACACCTCCGCATTTAAAGGTTGTCCTACAATATTCACTGGCTAATGTATAACCAAGGAAAATAAAATTATTTATCGTAATTGGGTTACACCAGGTTTCAGTAAGACATATTGCATATATGTTTTTACAGTCGTCAATGTTTACATTTAAATTATCAACTTTCGATTCATTTAAACCCTGTACATTTAATACAAGTAAAGTAGGATTAAAGTTTAGGTCGTCGTTAGTTTCCGCTTCTTTCGGAATTCTAAAAAACGACTTACACATGCGTTTGCTGGCCACATTTGCGGGTCCATGGCTTTAGCAAAATTATCTTTATAAATAGTCACCTTGAACGACGAATAAAGTTGGGGATGTTTCGGTGTTAGTGCCTCACAGGTAACTTCGGAAAAATGTGGTTTTAAGTATTTCTCTAAATCACCCGCTCCTGTATTCGGTTGGAGTCGATAAACATGAAGTGAAAGAGTTTTTGGAACACCTTTTATAATATTATTAGCACTATTTTTGTTAGTTTCAGTACCGTTCCCTATAATTACTGGGAAGTTCCGTTTTTCACAACTCTCCAAACTCCCTCTGAGGGAGGTGGTCGTATATTTGACGTAACATTTGCTTTAGCTAGATTGATAAGCTCATTACATTTTTCATTAGTTTTTGCCTGTAGAATGGCTTTTGAGACATCTTGGGTGGTGATTTTTTTCGTATGGGGGGCTAAAGTAACACTACTGCTTTCCACCTTTTTAGAAAAACCAGTATCAGCCGCCACACTCGATTGTGATGGTTTATCATGTGCAATAACAGACACATGCGTTACCTTGGATTGTTCGTGGTTAAAATTATCCAGCCGGCCATGATTTTTTCCGCGTACTTTATTTCCAACACCATTAGTTTCCATTTTGGCTAATAATGAAACTTGGTTATTCAAAATTCTAATTTGTTCAAGCAAATCAGCTATAATCGTGTCCTTTTGCGTGATTACATAGTTTACGATGCGTATATCAACTTTCTTTTCACTTCCTAATCCAGCGTCCTCGCCTAGCGCGTCAAAAAGTTCGAAATTGTCACTTGCCACATTTAAATTACTACAGCAGATTATCTCGGTATCGTTAACTAAAGTAGCATTTTTCAACAGTTTAGAGCAACTCAGATGATACTGATTTCCACACTCCACACAATTAACACCGCTTACAACGTTTGCTTTACACTTTTTACAGAGAGCAGAGCTCGCCACACCACTTGTACCGCCGGCCATATTTTTTTGTGTGGGGTAATCACAATAACGTACTAAATTTTGCAGTTTTTGTTTTGAAATCACTATACAATAATATTATACTTACGTATTAGCCGTTATCCAAAGTCATTTATCACAATTTTGAAATCAATTTAATTAAATTATCTGTTCATAACGCTATAATTAAAATATGGCTTGAATTTATAATTATAAGAAAAAAACACTTTTATTTATAAAAATCTACAAACTCAATTTATAAAGCTGAGAGTATTTCTTAAAAAATTTCTTTGTTTTAACTATAATTGAAAGACTCGCTGAGTTACTTTCTGAATAAAAAATTGTTTAAACAGTTCCTATTGTTTCTTATTTTAAAATGTGTATTACATTATTACATCTGACACTAACATATCTTATACACGTACGTTATAGCTATTAACACATCTAGGAATGTAATGAATATTATAACTGCTGCAGATGTTGTTTTGAAATCCAAGTTCGTAGAGCGAGGCTTTTAAGACATATAAGGCTGTTATGATTCATAACATTCGTGGTTTGTTCAATAGTTTATCGGTTGCAGTATGGTAATGGTTGCCATGTACGGTAAAGGAATATTACCGTACAGATACAAATACAACTATGAATTAGTTGCCAGCCTACTTTTGTATAAACAAAGCCTTAATATCCTGAAACCGATGGAAAAAATTACAACACATATGCATTTACCTTCCTTATCTTTCGTGCCCTTGATAGTCTCCCTTTAGCAGTTGCCAAAAAATCTGTTGCAGAGAATTTCATATCAGCTTCTGTTGCCGAGTATCGTTTTCTGCGGGCACCTAAAATGTAAATGTGAATACCAGTCATGCTAATGACTAATCTGATAGGTACTTACAAACTATTGTTTTGTAAATGTTAAGATTACATACCGATAGCTTCCTCTTCTTTCCTATTCAGGAAAGTTCACCGGTCGTCATCTAGTGATGAATGTTTTCTAACGGTGCTAGAGATATTATAAAAGGGTAAATGTGCTACTTAAATTCATTTTAAAAGAGAATTGATTGAAAATAAGCTAAAGTATAATAAAAGTCAGACGTCATAGTTACAGCATAATAAATATTGCTATAACATAAAACCATTTACATACATAAAAACCATTGTAACATAGTCAATTATAACAATATTAAACTCTTTATAAATTTGTTTTGATCGTCGCCTTCACAACATGAACAAGGCGACTGAATCATTATAGTACCGGGCATTAAGCTTAAGGCGGCTAAGGAGAGAGGATAGGCAACCCACCATACTGTAGAAATTTTGTAATAAAATCAGATTCTGTTGAGCAAGATACAGCCCAGAAAAATGTTTTTGAACAGGCGCTCGCGATTTCATATTAATGTTAAATGATATTTAATCAACAGAGCGACGTTAGTTTTTGAAAAAAAAATCATATTATTTATAGAAGCCAATTTGTGTATTTTATATAATTGCAGTATTAATTTATATGCTCAAAAAATTAGGAAACCAAATGCACACTGTTGATGTAACACCTGATTACAGTTATATAATATGAATAGATTGGTTTCAACTAAATGCATATTTTTGATATCTTACTCAAAACAATCTTAAAAATTGACATAAATTGTCTAAGTGAGCGATTCTAACGGGTAAAACAACTTCTACCTGCTGCAAGGGTGCAAGGAATTAGAAAGCGACTGTTAATCCCATCGCGTCAAAATAAGCAGCTTAGTAGCATTGAATGAAAAATGTAGTAGGTACCTACTCGGTATACCCGCTGTAATTGTGACTAAAAATTAATTAAAGACATTGTTCCCTTCAAGAATAACAAATGCATTATTTATTTTAATAATTTATGTCAGTTTAATACAAAAATATAGCAACAACAATAATTAAAAAATGATACCTATATAAGTTTGATATACCGGGTGGGGACATTATTTGCTTTCACTAAAAATCTTTGTTAGAAAAATTCAACACCTAGGTACTTAGAAACGCGCAAGTGAGTGATTAAATAACAATTTACGTAGCCTGTTGCCTGTATTGATATGAAATATGAAACTGTGTTTCTAGGTAACGAATTCATTCGATAGAGATCACATAAAGCTTTTTACATATAATTGGAAATATGTCGTTGAAGTAAAAAATAAGAAATTATTTATCGTAAACTTTTAATTTAGCATATTCGGCATAAATCAGTCGAAGACTAAAAATAATAGTAATCGAATTTTTAACATGTTTTTTCTTAGTTCAAATAAATCTCTCTTATTTCTTGTTGTCGACATCGTCTAGAATCTAGTAATTCAGGTAGTAAAGAGCTTATATAAAAATCACACAATCTTCTTTCCATATTTTCTTTCCAAAATGTATCATCCCTGAAATATATATTTTAATAAATAATAATTCATAAGCAGACTTTGAAAATAGCTTAAAGTATACTGTAGCTAGAATACTAGGTACCTCTTAATTTCCTCTATATGTAACCCTTGTTAGAATATATTGAAATATTATAGTAACTAAGTTTGGCTTCAACGCCATCTATGTATGTATATAAAACCAGTACTGATGATCAGTGTTGCCAGATATACCGTTTTAGCGGTATATCTACCGCTTTCGCTTCTCAAATACCGCTCTACCGTTATGTATTAAATATCTACCGTGTATCTACAGCATAATTAATTTTATGGAGTGCAAACTTTGCAAATTCTTTTAGAACTTATTAATACGGTCATCTAAAAATGTTTATTGTTTTAGATTAATCTGCTGGGGGTTTCCCTGCGAATTCCGAGTATTGTACTTTTGTATTATTCCTTCACGACATCGCGATTGCCGCAAATTTACGCACAACGAAGAGCAACATCCTACAGGTTGCATGAGAGCTTTTGTGGTGATTATGCGTTGCCATCTTTTAAATGAAATTATGAAATACGTTGAAATATGATTATATTTTGAGGCGGGGCAAATCTGATAATATGGGATTTAGACATAATTTAATTGTGTCATTAACGAATATTCTTGTTCGAGTGATTCGTACGAAACAGATAAAGAAGCCTATGTTTCGATAAATAAAGGAAAAATCGTATATATCGTATTGTAGGACATTTACACAGCAAAAATGTTTTAGGGAGCAATGCTTGTTATGATTTGAATGTGAATAAACAACTGTT
The DNA here is from genome assembly GCA_940337035.1 of Agriotes lineatus. Lineage (NCBI taxonomy): Eukaryota > Metazoa > Arthropoda > Insecta > Coleoptera > Elateridae > Agriotes > Agriotes lineatus. The sequence goes on from CALNHX010005691.1 coordinate 47,428, forward strand.
AAGCCGCCATAAATCTAGAATTTACAAGAAATAGGAATCGCTATCCGATTGTGATGTAGATTCAGATTGATTGGTTTTTATTTTATTCATATACCGGGTGCTGACTTGCGCGACGCACCATAGGAATTTGCATAGTAAATTCTTTATGTTCAATTATTTGCTCCCCTAATTATTTTAGAGTTAAAGTGTAAATACATTTTTTGTAGAGAAAAAAATACTGCATCCATTCATACTGTTGCTAACAATTTTTCCTTTTCCGGAACCGAAGGAATGCAAAAAATAAACTAGCATTTTCACAAAAATCAGTGATGCCATGGAATTATTGAAACAAGCCAATGCCAACGCAAATGCGTGCGGCGCGACAATATGTGCTGTTTGTTTGTTTGTCATTGTGTTTGACGTTTATAATAATTCATTATTAATTATGTTCTGCTTAATGTCTCTAAGGTTCCTAGACCTTGTCCATAACAAAAATGGTTTTACGAGTATGGTGGACGTTCGTTAAGTAAGCTCCTTGTTTATTGTAAAATATCCGTATCGGCAAATTCCAAACAGTACAACCATTAATAGATTGATTCATTTTAAGTTTAAGACAACAGGCAGGTTATTAAATAATTGTAGGTGCAATAATGAGGTTCATAACTTACACCAGAACGAGAAAAACGACAATACGTTCAATCATTTGACGGCAGTGACTGGATGATCGCCCCGCACGCAGTTGCGTTGGCATTGGCTTGTTCCAATAATTCCATGGCATCACTGATTTTTGTAAAAATGCTAGTTTGATTTTTTGCATTCCTTCGGTTCTGGAAAATGAAAAATTGTTAGCAACAGTATGAATGGATGCAGTATTTCTTTACACTTTAGCTCTAAAATAATTAGGGGAGCAAATAATTGAACATAAAGAATTTACTATGCAAATTCCTATGGTGCGTCGCGCAAGTCAGCACCCGGTATGTACCTACCTAACGTCATTGTCATTGTAGAAGAAAATGTTAAAAACAACTTTTTACAATATAAAAATCTACTAATTTTTGTGTTATTTGGTTTTTATTTGTGTGTGTGCCCCCCCCCCCCCCATTATTCTACCGTTTCCAAGTTCAAATCTCCCGCTTTTTTAATGATGATTCTACCGCCTCTTTCACTGAACGTCTGGCAACACTGCTGATGATGTCATAATAAAGTTAGTCTGTTCAGAACTCGCAGCGTACGCTTCGTTTAATTTAACAGGTTTTGGACCCAGTGTACAGAATTTAGTGAAAAATGGCAGTTAATCTTTTAGCCAGTGTTCCTAAGTTAAAGGGCAGAGAGAATTACAGCGACTGGGCGTTCGCAGTAAGTAATTTTCTGGTGTTAGACGATTTAGCAGATTGCATCGAGGACAGCAAGCCGTCAGATACCAAAGATGCAAAAGCTAAAGCTAAATTGGTCCTTTCAATCGATGCTTCTCTATATGTGCATATTAAGGAAGCAGCGACAGCAAAAGAATTGTGGAAAACACTGAAACAGCTCTTTGATGATTCCGGCTTCACGCGAAAAATAAGTTTAATTCGATTGTTAATATCGATTAGGCTCGCGGATTGTGATTCCATGGAGGCGTACGTGAATCAAATGATTGAACCGGCACAAAAATTAAAAGGAACAGGATTCAACATCGATGACAATTGGATCGGGTCGTTACTGTTAGCAGGCCTGCCAGACAAGTATTCGCCCATGATAATGGCGATAGAACACTCCGGCATTGCTATAACGACCGATAAAATTAAAACTAAATTGTTGGAACTTGAACCGCTTGGGAGGATAGGCAGCAGCTCGAGTACCGGCAGCGCGTTTGCAGGCACAAACAGTAAAAACAGTGGTGCCAACAAGAGGAACATAAATGTCACCAAGAAAACTGTCAAGTGTTACCGATGTAAACAAATTGGGCATTTTAAGAACAAATGTCCGACGATCGAAAAAACCTTTACTTCAAATGCATTTAGTTTGACGTTCTTAAATGGACAGTTCAGCAAACATCACTGGATTGTGGACTCGGGGGCAAGTTTTCATATGACAATGAGGAAAGACTGGCTGCAGAATATTACTCCAGAAACCAAGGTAAGGGAAATCATGGGAGCGAACAATGCAAAAGTGCCAGTGGAGTGTACTGGAGATGTGAATGTAACAACTGTGGTAAACAGTAGACGTTACGACATCGTTATAAGTAAGGCTGTGTATGTCCCTAGCTTGGCGACAAATTTATTGTCAGTTAGCCAACTTGTAAACAATGGAAATACAGTGAATTTTGAGCAAAACATGTGTAAAATTTACAACAAACAAAAAGTATTGGTGGCCACAGCTACTTTGATTGGCAATGTTTATCGATTAAACACTGCAAATACAAATGATTGTTTTTTAGCATTGTCAGCAACAGTTACGGGTGAAACTTGGCATCGCAGGTTAGGACACATGAACTACAAGGACCTAATGAAAATGCAGAATGGTGCTGTAGATGGCATGAAATGCAAAGGGCAAGTAAACGTTAACAGCAGCAATAGATGTGTAGTGTGTTGTGCAGGCAAGCAGCAGAGACTGCCATTCAAACATCAGGGTTCCAGGGCAACTTCGGTGTTAGAAAGAATACACACTGACATCTGCGGCCCAATGGAAAACAGGTCAGTAGGAGGTTCGAAATATTTCTTGCTTTTCGAAGATGATTTTAGCCGCATGACGTTTGTTTATTTTATAAAAAATAAGTTCGAAGTAATCGAACGGCTTAAAGAATTTAAGAACCTAGTTGAAAATCAGGTAAATAAAAGAATAAAAGTCATAAGGTCGGACAACGGAGGGGAGTTTTGCAATTCAGAAATTGAAGAATTTTTAAAGAAATCTGGGATTATCCACCAGAAAACAAATCCACACACACCACAGCAGAACGGATTATGTGAGCGGATGAATCGATCAATCGTAGAAAAGGCGAGATGTTTGCTGTATGATGCTAAATTAGAACAAAAATTTTGGGCGGAGGCAGTAAATACGGCTGTATATTTAAAAAATCGTTCCGTTACATCATGTCTGGGCAAAAATAAAACCCCATATGAAGTTTGGACGGGCAGAAAACCAGATATCAGCAATTTGAGAATTTTTGGGAGCAATGTAATGGTTCATGTTCCTAAAGCAAACCGAACAAAGTGGGAAAAGAAATCCAAGAAAATGTTACTGATAGGATATGCTGAAAACATTAAGGGATATCGAGTATACGATTCCGAGACGCAAAGGGTTCTAACAAGCAGAGATGTTGTAGTGATGGAAAATCCGAATGAAAATATAGAAATCGAAGTTAAAGCATAATCAGAGCTTGAATCTGAAACAACAGATTCAATGGGGGAAATCGAAAGTACCAATGATGAGGATCCCATTCAAGATGACGAGCTTGAAGATACTCAGGAGATCAACACGACAACCCAAGCCGAAAGTTTTTGAGGATTACATGACCTACATGTGTGCAAGTGCAAGTGAATTAAACAATGATCCACTTAGTGTACAAGAAGCAATAGCACGACCTGATGGTGAAAAGTGGCGTCAAGCAATGACGGAGGAATTGCAATCGTTTGCTGAAAATGAAGCATGGGAAGTGGTCAGCGCTCCGGTAAATGGGACTGTAGTCGAGTGTAAGTGGGTTTTCAAAAAGAAGTGCGATAGTGAAAACAGCGTGCGTTATAGAGCAAGACTAGTCGCGAAAGGCTTCACGCAGAGACTAGGTGCAGATTACGAAGAAACTTTTTCACCTGTTGTACGTCATAGCACATTAAGATTGTTAATAGCTTTATCTGTTCAATTGAATTTCGATGTAACTCATTTAGATGTAACCACAGCATTCTTAAATGGTCTTTTACAAGAAGATGTGTTCATGAAACAGCCAGAAGGTTGTGAACAAGTTAACAATAAAGTTCTGAAATTGAAAAAGGCCATTTATGGGCTTAAACAGTCTTCTAGGGCGTGGAATGAAAGAGTCGATAATATTTTAACATGTTTAGATTACAAAAGATCAGATTTAGAACCGTGTGTATATACAAAAAGACAAAATGATTTGTTAACGGTTGTCGCTGTATATGTCGATGATTTTTTCATTTTCTCGAATAATGAAAGTGAAACAAATTCTTTGAAACAGCAGTTAAGCTTAAAATTTAAAATCAAAGATCTAGGGCAGGTTAACCAGTGTCTTGGTATGAGGGTTAAAATTAACAAAGACGAAGGTTTTGTTACACTTGATCAAGAGCAGTATGTAAACTATTTGTTAGAAAAATTTAACATGTTTGACTGCAAGACAATTAGTACTCCAATGGAGGTTAATTTAAGTTTAAACAAAAGTAATAATTGTAGTACGCATTTACCATATCAACAACTCCTAGGTATAGTCTAATGTATTTATCAGTTCTAACCAGACCTGATATAGCATATTGTGTTAGTGTGTTAAGTCAGTTTAATAATTGTTATAACGAGCAACACTGGAATTATGCAAAAAGAATTTTACAATATTTAAAAAGGACAAAAAGTTACGGCCTAAAATTTATGAAAAATACTGCAGAATCAGATAATCTAAAGGGTTTTGTTGATGCTGATTGGGCATATAATTCTTTGGATAGGAAATCTTACACTGGCTTTTGTTTTAAGCTTTCAGGTTCTGTAATATCTTGGGAGAGCAAAAAACAGAGCACAGTAGCATTATCTAGTACAGAAGCCGAGTACATGGCTATCTCGGAACCTTCCAAAGAAACTATATACTTAAGAAATTTATATTCAGAATTAACTGGTCAATTACTTTGTATTACGTTATGTAATGATAACCAAAGTGCACAGAAGCTGTCTGTGAATCCCGTTTTTCATAAAAGGTCAAAACATATTGATGTTAGACATCACTTCATTCGAGAGGCAATTGCAAACAAGTCAGTTAAATTGCAGTATTTACAGACAGCCAATATGCCTGCAGATATATTCACTAAAAGTTTATGTTTAGTTAAACATTATAAGTTTTCAAACGATTTAGGTATTGTCGATTTATGTGTTTAAAAATATTTAAATATAGTGGGGGTGTTAGAATATATTGAAATATTATAGTAACTAAGTTTGGCTTCAACGCCATCTATGTATGTATATAAAACCAGTACTGATGATGTCATAATAAAGTTAGTCTTTGTTCAGAACTCGCAGCGTACGCTTCGTTTAATTTAACAACCCTCCCCTTGTATAAACCAGAAAATAACACAGTTCCCGTTTTGCAATGTGCAAGAGGCCCTGGATTTGGTAAAAATAATTGTGATTTCGTTTGAGGTGTATTAATCCATTTTCGAGTTTACAAAAATCGATCTTCTTTTGAACAACAGCATCGACAGGTGGCAAGTTTCCACTTTTATCCGAACTTTTAATTCTATTAGTGCGTTGTCGTCAATTAATCCATCTGGCGAACATGCCAGATACGAATGTTCCTCGTCAATTATTAACCCACTCCTTCGCACTGATTTTCCAGACTGTTCTTCGAATAACTTGATTGCCGTTTCTTCGTTTTCTAATCCGAACCGTGTGGCATTAGTACCGCAGAAAGTCGAATATAGCAAGGAGGCAACTGTTTTTGCAGTAGACGTCGTTTTTCTCAATTTGCAAATTTTGCCAAATGTCGATGCTGTAATTCGTTTTCTCCTCTCAGCTTTCCAAACTTCGCTGTTAGATTGAAGAACCGTTTCCTGGAATATTTTTTCTCTGTCAACGTCTTCTAGTTCGTGCAAAAATTTTGCAGAGCTTGTAGCATACAAACTTGCATCCATATCTGCAACATAGTTGCAAGCTTTACTTTACTTACTTAGTCCTATGCCTTTTTACCGTTAAGTGTAAGGCGAGTTGCAAGCTTCTGGACCATAATTTTCGTCTGCTGCTGCAAAGTCTTTCTTTTTTGTTGACTTGCCTGTAAGCAGTACATTACGTTTATTCATGTTCTCGACAAGGACACTAAATACATACCATTTCTGCGAAATTCTCTTGCTTTTCTTTTCCTATCAAGGAATATCTCTAAGTGGAATCCGCAAGTGCCATTAGAACCTAAGCGATCTAGCACCATGCATTCGAAGTTGCCATCTGTATTATATGAAATTCCAGCCGCTTTACATCTCGTTTCGTAGGAGCCTTTTAGTGAAAAATTAAGTCTTTTACCACCCACGAATTTTGCAACAATGGAGTTGTAAGTTTCGGCTGCATTGGTATCAATATTTACAACAATTTAATATAGCATGGGAAAGTCCTATGTCTTAAATATAAATCAACACCGTGTATATATATATTTATATTCTTGATTTTTTTCTTAAAAAAAAACAAAAATTCAAACAAGTTATACATATACTTACGCTGCAGCAACTTGTTTCAGAAGCACTTTTTTACTTCTTCTTGGCTGAGATATTCGATACTTCCCTTTTACCATTATAAATTACAAATGTAAAAGCAAAATGCACTAATACAACACTATAAAAGCACTAGTAAATACTGTCACTTTCGTCAAAAACGAACGCAAGTACGTAACTAGCAAAAGGGTAATGATAATTCGCTATTTATTATGCACATTTCCCTAATAATCCCCCCTTCAGTAAAGTCATTAGGGTTCCTGTGTAATTTGTAATTTCTAGTTATTAACAAATAAACGATGACTAAACTTACAATTTATTCTGTGTGGAATGTTGTTGGTTTAATGTGGGATTTATTATGTACATTACTCTAATTGGTCTATTTGGTAAACTCATTAGGTTTATGCGTAATTTCTAAATTACGGTAATTATGCAAATGGTCACCATCCTAAAATATATGAAATCACAAATACTTAAAGTAATTTTTATTATTGATAAGAAGCCATGGCACCTAAAATGGTTTAATAAAACTAAGTAAAAAATAAAATGAAATTTTACATCAGGTTCTTAACGTAAATAATATTAATTCAAAACTTGTCTGTTTAGTCATACAACCACTTTCTTTGTATACCTACACACAAAAGTGACTCAACGGATAAGTACTGTAAGTAAGTTTAAAGAAGATTACTGACGTCATTAACATTTCTTAGGGTCGAGAGTGGGTTTCAAACTGATGTATTATAAGTTGCCTGTATATATTTTGTGTAGGGGCAACGTAAATTTTTCTCAGCTATCCTTAGCCGCCTTAACAGGTTTAAATTTTCCATAAACCATTGAAATATTGAATCCGTTGTCCAAAATCATGTGGATACAACTACCGATACCTTGTACGGGTGCAAATGTAGATTTTTCTGGAGTGCTTTCCGGCAAGTTCCATAAGAAATACCTGTACAAAGAAGTTTTCAGTTTCCATGGTACCTGTTTAAATTCGTATCAGTTTGAGCAGCCAAAATCGCAGGGGATTTGTTAGTACTTCTCTCCATTCTAGTTTGAATATTCTCCACAACTTCTTAATAATAATAAAAGCGGCTTGCTCGTTTGTAAAAGGCATAATTAATAATTACAAATCTGAAATAATTTATAGGTTCTGTAATATCAGTCTTGGAACTGAAATCTCGACTTACCGAAACAATTTCAAAGTAAATAAGCTAGCTCTTAAACTAACTGTTTTCTTGGTGCAAATGAAATAAAAAGCCGTAAGTCCGATATAAAAAATCTGGTGTGATACACTCACACAACTTCCTTTTACAGTGATCTTATAATTAGTCAAAAATTTCATTTTTAATTTTTAACCATTTGTTAAAAATTTTCAAAAATTACAAATTCTACAAAAACGGTACAAAATCGAGTGTTAGTTGAAGAGACAAATTTTCTCTAGAATTTTAAGGTGAATTCAAAAATGTAATAATATACCGGGTGTTTTATTTAAAATAGGAGTTAATAAAAAAAATTGAAAAAAAAACAAAAGAAACCCACTTTAGAAGTATTCAACTGGAAAATCACCTATCTCACATCAATACACATTAAAAATGTAAGAAAAATGTAAAATTAAAAAAAAATCGTTAGAGCCGTTTTTGAAAAAATCGAAAAAAACTGAAAAATCACAAGAGTAAACACCTACTTCCGGTTATGCGATTTTCTTCAAAAGCTTGCTGTCTCATCTACATAGTACACAAAACTTATATATGAAGTTTAAATGCCATATCTCTTTTCGTTTTTGAGATATTCTGTTCACAGACACACACACAGACAGACACACACACAGACAGACACACAGACAGACAGACCAATGAAAAAAAATATGTTTTTTGGGATCAGGGGACTCTAAAACGTGAAGATCTGTTGAAAACTCAATTTCGAATTTTTGGGGTGAATCCAATACTTCCTTTATAGTAGTAAAAGGAAGTAAAAATCTGGTGTGATACACGCACACAACTTTCTTTTACAGTGATCTTATAATTAGCCAAAAATTTGATTTAAAATTTTTAAGCATTTGTCAAAAATTTTCAAAAATTACAAATTCTACAAAAACAGTACAAAATAGAGCGTTAGTTCAAGGGACAAGTTTTCTCTAGAATTTTAATCTGAATTCAAAAATGTAATAATATACCGGGTGTTTTATTTAAAATAGGAGTTAATAAAAAAAATTGAAAAAAAAAACAAAAGAAACCCACTTTAGAAGTATTCAACTGGAAAATCACCTATCTCACATCAATACACATTAAAAATGTAAGAAAAATGTAAAATTTAAAAAAAATCGTTAGAGCCGTTTTTGAAAAAATCGAAAAAAACTAAAAAATCACGAGTAAACACCTACTTCCGGTTATGCGATTTTCTTCAAAAGCTTGCTGTCTCATCTACATAGTACACAAAACTTATATATGAAGTTTAAATGCCATATCTCTTCGTTTTTGAGATATTCTGTTCACAGACACACACACAGACAGACACACACACAGACAGACACACAGACAGACAGACCAATGAAAAAAAATATGTTTTTTGGGATCAGGGGACTCTAAAACGTGAAGATCTGTTGAAAACTCAATTTCGAATTTTTGGGGTGAATCCAATACTTCCTTTATAGTAGTAAAAGGAAGTAAAAATCTGGTGTGATACACGCACACAACTTTCTTTTACAGTGATCTTATAATTAGCCAAAAATTTGATTTAAAATTTTTAAGCATTTGTCAAAAATTTTCAAAAATTACAAATTCTACAAAAACAGTACAAAATAGAGCGTTAGTTCAAGGGACAAGTTTTCTCTAGAATTTTAATCTGAATTCAAAAATGTAATAATATACCGGGTGTTTTATTTAAAATAGGAGTTAATAAAAAAAATTGAAAAAAAAAACAAAAGAAACCCACTTTAGAAGTATTCAACTGGAAAATCACCTATCTCACATCAATACACATTAAAAATGTAAGAAAAATGTAAAATTTAAAAAAAATCGTTAGAGCCGTTTTTGAAAAAATCGAAAAAAACTAAAAAATCACGAGTAAACACCTACTTCCGGTTATGCGATTTTCTTCAAAAGCTTGCTGTCTCATCTACATAGTACACAAAACTTATATATGAAGTTTAAATGCCATATCTCTTCGTTTTTGAGATATTCTGTTCACAGACACACACACAGACAGACACACACACAGACAGACACACAGACAGACAGACCAATGAAAAAAAATATGTTTTTTGGGATCAGGGGACTCTAAAACGTGAAGATCTGTTGAAAACTCAATTTCGAATTTTTGGGGTGAATCCAATACTTCCTTTATAGTAGTAAAAGGAAGTAAAAATCTGGTGTGATACACGCACACAACTTTCTTTTACAGTGATCTTATAATTAGCCAAAAATTTGATTTAAAATTTTTAAGCATTTGTCAAAAATTTTCAAAAATTACAAATTCTACAAAAACAGTACAAAATAGAGCGTTAGTTCAAGGGACAAGTTTTCTCTAGAATTTTAATCTGAATTCAAAAATGTAATAATATACCGGGTGTTTTATTTAAAATAGGAGTTAATAAAAAAAATTGAAAAAAAAAAACAAAAGAAACCCACTTTAGAAGTATTCAACTGGAAAATCACCTATCTCACATCAATACACATTAAAAATGTAAGAAAAATGTAAAATTTAAAAAAAATCGTTAGAGCCGTTTTTGAAAAAATCGAAAAAAACTAAAAAATCACGAGTAAACACCTACTTCCGGTTATGCGATTTTCTTCAAAAGCTTGCTGTCTCATCTACATAGTACACAAAACTTATATATGAAGTTTAAATGCCATATCTCTTCGTTTTTGAGATATTCTGTTCACAGACACACACACAGACAGACACACACAGACAGACACACAGACAGACAGACCAATGAAAAAAAATATGTTTTTTGGGATCAGGGGACTCTAAAACGTGAAGATCTGTTGAAAACTCAATTTCGAATTTTTGGGGTGAATCCAATACTTCCTTTATAGTAGTAAAAGGAAGTAAAAATCTGGTGTGATACACGCACACAACTTTCTTTTACAGTGATCTTATAATTAGCCAAAAATTTGATTTAAAATTTTTAAGCATTTGTCAAAAATTTTCAAAAATTACAAATTCTACAAAAACAGTACAAAATAGAGCGTTAGTTCAAGGGACAAGTTTTCTCTAGAATTTTAATCTGAATTCAAAATTGTAATAATATACCAGCTGTTCTATTCAAAATAGGAGTTAATAAAAAAAATAGAAAAACAAAACAAAAGAAACCCATTTTAGATGTATTCAATTGAAAAATCACCTATCTCACATCAATACACATTAAAAATGTAATAAAAATTTAGAGTTTAAAAAAATCGTTAGAGCCGTTTTTGAAAAAATCGAAAAAAACTGAAAAATTACAAGAGTAAACACCTACTTTCGGTTAGGCGATTTTCTTCAAAAACTTGCTGTCACATCTATATAGTACACAAAACTTATATATGAAGTTTCAATGCCATACCTCTTTTCGGTTTTGAGATATTCCGTTCACAGACAGACAGACACACAGTCACACAGACAAACCAATGAAAAAAAATCTGGTGTGATACACTCACACAACTTCCTGTTACAGTGATCTTATAATTAGTCAAAAACTTCATTTTCTATTTTTAAGCATTTGTAAAAAATTTTCAAAAATTACAAATTCTATAAAGACGGTACAAAATAGAGCGTTAATTGAAGAGACAAATTTTCTCAAAAAAATTTAAATTGAATTCAAAAATGTAATAATATACCGGGTGTTCTATTTAAAATAGGAGTTAATAAAAAAAAATAGAAAAAAAAACAAGAGAAGCCCACTTTGAAAGTATTCAACTGGAAAATCACCTATCTCACATCAATACACATTAAAAATGTAATAAAAATGTAAAGTTTGAAAAAAATCGTTACTGCCGTTTTTGAAAAAATCGAAAAAAACTAAAAAATTACAAAAGTAAACACCTACTTCCGGATATGCGATTTTCTTCAAAAGCTTGCTGTCTCATCTACATAGTACACAAAACTTATATATGAAGTTTCAACGCCATACCTCTTTTCATTTTTGAGATATTCTGTTCACAGACAGACAGACAGACACACAAACAGACCAATGAAAAAAAATATGTTTTTTCGAATCAAGTGACTCTAAAACGTGAAGATCTGTTGAAAACTCATTTCGAATTTTTGGGGTGAATGCAATACTTCCTTTATCGTAAAAGTAAGTAAAAATGTGTTTTTTGGGTTCAGGGGACTCTAAAACGTGAAGATCTGTTGAAAACTCAATTTCGAATTTTTGGGGTGAATCCAATACTTTTACTTCGACACAAAGTGTACGAAGTATTGAAATTCCCTCATATCGAAAACCACTCTGTGTCAAATATCTCTAAAATTCGTGCCAACTGACTAATGAACCCACTATATCAAATCTCCGTCTCGGCTGTGCGGATCTTTTGGTGAAGACCCCAGCCCACTAGATCCCTCCCCCGTATTAGGGGGTGCTTAAACGTGCTGTGCGGGGTATGTATGTTCGTATGTGTACACGATTCCGGTCGCCAGGAACCTTCCTGAAGTCTTGGACCGTTTTCATACGATAGGTTCTCCGAAAATGAAGGCAACATCAACTTTTGAGGTATGGTCGTCGCCAAAAAAAATTTTTTTAGGTTTTTTTTTATTTTGATAAATAACTGGTTCATAATATTTTATTGTATTAGCGAAACGGAGTGATGCTGAGTGTCGAAGTATTCTTGGAAAGCACGGAAGGGCGCTTTTCTTGGGTGGGGGGTACCGTATATTCTTTATTGTAAAAGAAAGTAATAATTCAAGTAAAACCGTGGCAGTGCGTCATATCAACTGTCAACCGAAACTTCAACGACACGCCTTCTAAAGGTATGTTAAACGTAAGGTCTGGGAGAGTTCAGTAAGGCAGAAATGAATCCACTTTATTATTAAATGAAATGTAGTTGTGTTCGTAGTTTTAAAAACCACAACCAATAGGCATAATAGGTAATTGTTTTCTGTGATAATATCGCTATTAAAAGTAATGGGAAGTCTGTTTACAAAAACCCGAAAATAGTAACGGTCGAATGCAACCATGGTACTTTTACTCGTTTAACACGGCATCTAGTGTTCTACATTATTATAAGTATGATTTAGGCGCAATCCATTATAAGAAGATTTTGATTAAGTTCTCCAATAAAAATATTGGCATTGGACGCTGAGTAGGATTTATACATTTGAGTATCATAAGCGTGTATGTGAACACTCCAATTATATTTGAACACATCAGGCAAGTCGGCAGTGAATAATATAAATGAAACTGGTGTCAAAATACTATTTTGTGGGTAATTTCGTTGATAAACCATCTTCAATCCGTACTTCTCGAGTCCTTTCAGATAAATAGCTTGTAAACCATTGTAGAGTTTGTGGGTTTAATCCTTAATAATATAATTTGATTCTATTTACTCCAGTAGCGTTTAATCTCAGGTTGGCAATAATTTTTCTACTTTATCGGCAAGACTCCAAAATGTGTTAAATGTGCGGAAGAACATTTAACAAGTGAATGTAATAAACCAAAAACTATATTACCAAAGTGTGCTAACTATTATTGCGAGACGCCTAAAGTCGGGGTAACTGGCAATCCTTTTAGTTAAAACACACTCGGACACGAAGACCAAAGCTACTGTTGCGAGATTAATAAGAACACTTAAGTACAAATACTTGCATTTATTTTTCTGCCGTTTACAGAACACTTAAGTTTAATACCGTTGTTTCTTAACTTTACGTATTTACATCTTGACCAAGAAAGCTCGATGGGCGTTTACAAAGTTCCCAATAACCTATCAGAGCTGGTCTAAATTTTGGACTTTTGGCACGTACAGAATGACGTGATAGTTCATAATAATTCTATGAATTTTACAAGTTTAAGGCTTTTCCACGTTGAAATGTGGCCCGCTCGGACCCTTCGCAAATTATCGCTATAAAGGCTTAAAATTCTACTAAAAGCATTTGGTCCCAGCTGCGAATAATTTTTATGATCGAGTTGCAACCGTTGCTTCTTCTAATCACGTACCGGTCATATACATCACTCAATATTTCGGTTTATAAAATAAACTCTGCATAAACTTACTCTAATCTATTCGTGAGATTGGAATATCTCCAGCTTCCCAAGCGAAAGGCACGTTTCTAAACATCCGCTGGTTGTAATTTAAATATGACATTTTGCCTACGAATTCTACCGTAAAATATTTATGATACCGATGGCTTACAGCTAACTAAAGTACAGTATATTCCTACATAGTTCATTTCATTAAAGAACGCAAATCGTAACAGTTGCTCCCGGATTAAGATAGTCTTTGGGGTTTAAATCTATCGATTTTTACAACACAAGACATTCTTCTTTCGCACTTAAGCAATACCAGTCATAAATCTCAGAACTATATGGTCTCATTATGCTTACCCTAATTTAACTAACCTACGTGAATTAACATCAGTTATCTGGTGTAATTGTCAGTAATACTTTGGTTCTCGGTGACTTAACTAAACAAAATACCTAGATAAGGAATCCACGTTTCCGCATTTCTTTCCCGGTTTATAGAGAACAGTGAAATTTAACATTTGTAAAATCAATGACCACCGCAGTAATCTGCCATTCTTATTGCTCATCTGCCGTAACCAGGTCAAAGGACAGTGATCCGTTTCTACGGTAAAATGGCTCAGAAACAAATAAGGTTTTAATTTTCCGACTGCCCAGACTAAAGCTGCACATTCGAGTTCACTTGCGCTATAAGCTTGCTCCCTATCCGTGAGTTTTTTGCTCAGATACAGTACCGGATGCTCTTCTTGATTAGCATCTCGTTGTGATAAAGTCACCCCCATTCCTCGCTTCGAACAATCGGTTTGTACTATAAATTCGCGGGAATAATCTGGAGCTCTCAACACCTTACCTCTCATTAATTCGTCCTTCAATCTTTGGAATGCAACTTCTTTCTGATCATCCCATTCTACTCTTGTTTTCGCATTTTTCCTTAATGCGTCTGTAAGTGGACTAGCTATGTCTGCATAGTTCGGGACGTAATGATTGTAATACCCTGTGATCCCGAGAAATGCTCGAATATTCCGTTTGGTTTGGGGACGTTGAAACTCCTGTATGGCCGCTACCTTTACCTCCGACGGTTGTCTAAATCTCTGACCTATTTTATGTCCCAGATATATCACCTCGGCTTTTCCCCACTCACACTTCTTAGCCTTTATCGTTAGGCCTGCTTGATGCATTGCCTTGAATACCGCACGTAGATGTTCTAAATGCTCCTCCCAAGTCATCGAATGTACCGCCACATCGTCCAAAAATGGTTCTGCGAAATCGTCCATTCCCTCCAATATGGTGTCCATTAGCCGCTGAAACGAAAATGGAGCAGATTGCAGCCCGAACGCTAACGTCACTGGTTCGAAAACTCTACGATGAGTTATGAAAGCAGCATATTTACTTGCTCTTTCAGTCATCCCTATTTGCCAGTAGGCTCTTACTACATCGATTAGACTCAGGTATCTGGCCTTGCTGCATTTTTCCACACATACTTCTATATTAGGAACAGGATGTTGCTGTGGCACCGTAATAGCATTTAACGCTCTGTAGTCTATTACAGGCCTTGGATCCTTCCCTTCAGCCTCCACAATCATCATAGGCGATGAATACTCGCTGTTACTGGGCCTAATTACTCCCAATTTTAACATTTTATCGATTTCTTTGTCGATAATCTCGCGTACCCTCTGTGAGTGTGAATACGCTCGAGTTCGGATAATTTTTTCCTCCTTGAGAGCAATATCGTGTTCCACTAAGTTGGTTCTTCCGGGTCGATTTGAAAATAACTCTGGAAATTCTTGGAATTATTCCTCCAAGCTCTTCATTTGGATTTCCGTGATTTTTCCTACCCCTTTGGCTTGTTTCAACACTTCCGAAGCACTTAAGATTTCGGTGTCTACTATTTCCAGTTCTGGAAGATCGAGTTCTGCCCCTTCTTCCCCAGGTTCTTTGATTACTATCGCAATGACTTCAGCCTTTTCAAAATAAGGTTTCAACAAATTGACGTGGACAAGAGTTTGTTTACGTTTTCCCGAAATTTCTTTAATTATATAATTCGTATCGGAAATTTTCTCCACAATTTCTTTGGGTCCAGTCCATTGCATCTGCAATTTGTTGGTCCTGGCTTGCTGATACAACATAACCTTCTCGCCAACCTCGTAATATGAAGCCTTCGCCTTCAGATCATAATAAACTTTTGATTTGGTTTGCGCTTCCAAAGTCGCCGTTTTCGCGATTTCCTGCATTTGCCTTAGCCTATCGAGTAACTTTAATATGTACACTACTACCGGTTCTTTGGTTTCCTTTCCAACCCATAACTCCTTGATCATGTTTAATGGAGATCTAATCTGACGTCCATACACCAATTCTGCGGGACTAAATCCGTGTGCCGCATGCGGTGCACATCTCAAAGCGAAAAGCGCTTGATCGATATATTCATCCCACTCATTTCCGTTTTCGTAACACAACGCTCTTAGGATTCGCTTGTATACGCCGTGGAATCGTTCTACTGCGTTTGATTGCGGATGATATGCTGAACTGTGTATGATTTTTATACCACATCGGTCAAGAATTCGGTTGTTAGATTGCTGGTAAATACAGTGCCCAAATCCATCTGGATTTCGGATGGAAATCCTACTCGTGAAAATATATTTAATAACTCTTTTACAACCGCTTCAGAATCTGCTACTTTCAATGAGATCGCGTCAGGAAATTTTGTAGCACTACAAATTAGCGTTAGTAGATATCTGTTTCCCTTCTCGGTTTTCGCTAAAGGTCCTACAATATCCACATTTACTCGCTTATACGGTTCGGTGATTACTGGCACTCTACACATTGGAGCTTTTTTCCTATCAGTGGGCTTCCCTACGCGCATGCAAACGTCACAGCACTTGATCTTGTTTTTCACGTCTCGTCCCATCTGATTCCACCAATAATTCTGCTTGATCCTGTCAATGGTTTTGTTACAACCCAAGTGTCCCATCCACATGTTATCATGTGCGATATCTAGCAACTTGCTTTGTAATTTTTCTGGCACCATCACTTGCTCAAAGCTCCGACCCAATTTGTCAGTAATTCTCCTGTGCAGTATTCCATAAGCAATGTAGAATTTTGCTCCATTGTTCTCCTTCTTTGATTCTGCCATCTCAAAATACTCCTTTAATTTTGGGTCTTCTAATTGCAGCATTCTTAAGGTTGTCGGTGTTAGTTGTGTTATGTCCGAGTAATCGACATCCGATTTAGGTATTGAAAATTGTTCGTCCTTTTCCAGGCTCGGTGATTTATACCCAATCTCCTTTTCCGCTTCTTCTCCCTGTTCGTCGGAATCTTTTCCGTCTTCTGAACTCTTTACTTCGGCATTCGTTTCTTTATTTTCATCGTGAACCTTTTCCTTTTCCATTATAGCCTTCGCCTGCGCTCTCGTTAATGCGAGCACTTGTTGAATTACCACATCCTTTTCCTTCGGCAGCATCTCCCACGTTTTATTCGATAGCAGATACGTATAATCTCGAGGCAAACGATTCGCTACAGCTGCTTCAGTTTCCACCTGAATTTCTGGCAAATTTAATTTTACCTTCGCAACTGGTAACGCCACACATTCTTCATTCAGGAGTCCTTGCACATATACATATTTCCCTGTATAATCGGCTCCTTTGATTAAATTTGTGTGCACGATATCATAGCTGGCTCCGCTATCTCGTAGTAATTTTGCTTCCACTCCATTTACTTTCGCTATTATGGTATAAGGTTCTAGCAGACCTTCCTCGTTCTTGCTCTGGCCTATCGTTGCTAAAACGACTTGTGTTTTGAGACATTCCGGTGAACCTTTATAGTGACCTACTGCACCACATCCAAAGCACTTCCCCGGCCTTCGTCTGTCGAAACTGCGTTTGTCCAATTTTTCCTTGACAACACTTTCCGTTTGCACCTGACTTTTCCCTAAGTCATTTTTCAAGTTCGACGTCGGCTTAGTTTCGAACTTATTTTTCGATGTCTTGAAGTTTCCATTATATTGCCGTTCCGTACCTGGTCCTCTTTTGGTGACGTATGTGTCTGCATGCTCTGAAGCTTCCTCCATCGTCTTGGACTTGTTTCGGTCCTCCACCCAAAATTTCATCTCCCCTGGCAACGAACTATAAAATTTCTCCAAGCACATCAGTTGAGTTAGCTTGTCGAAGTTTCCTTCCGCTTCTTCGCTCTTGATCCATTCCTGGAAATTGGTTTTTAGTTGGTATGCAAATTCCGCATAACTCTGGTCAGTTTTCCGTTTCCCGTACCGAAATTTCGTTCTAAAAACTTCTGCTGTTAGCTGATATTTCTTGAGCAGACTAGCCCTGACTTTGTCGTAATCTTTGCTGTCCTCTTCTGTTAATCGAGCCACGACCTCATTCGCTGTTGGTGACAACACACTCGTCAATCGAATTGGCCACGATTCCTTGGAGAAGTTCAATTGCACACAAACCCGCTCGAAATTTGTTAAATACAATCCCATGTCACCGTCATCCTTGAAAGGTTGCAATTGTTTTGTCATATTCAAGGACATATTCCTAATTGCATTGACATCATGTACATTATTTTCATTTGCCGTTTGAGCTTGGGCCTGAGCAATTTTCACTTGAGCATCTAATCTAGCTACCTCCAATCTTTCTTCTCGCTCCCTTTCCGCTAATTCTAACCTTTCTCTCCTTTCAGCTAATTCTAACCTTTCTCTTCGTTCCCTTTCAGCTAATTCTTCCCACTTGTCCTTCCGAGGGTTTTCCTCCCAGGCACCTAATTCTACTTTAATGTCCTCTACCGAATGTTGAGCCTTAATCAATTCTTCTATGATCTCTGCCTTTTTCTTTTTCTCCGGTAATTCCAACAGATTAGCAACGTATTTTAATTCGCTCACCGAAAAAATACTGTATTCGGAAACCATTGTTTCTTTTAAATGAAACACTTGATAAAATTTAAATTCTGTAAACCAGGAATTTTGCGTAACTCGTAAATTACCTATCGCTGCTGTAAAAACGTAACTAGTTCACAACCCGTCGAAAATTTACTATTACTGACAACTACGAGCAATACCTGATCCTATTATTTCAAAAAAATATATACACAACTTTACTAAATCGCATAATAAGACCATATAGTTCCGAAACAAACAACAAGTATTACTTACCCACAACTAGAATTTTCTGCTTTCCCCGCTGTGCTGTCGTCTTATTCCCACAGATCTGGACGCGCCGCCTCCCTGTTCTGAAGCCGCTTCCCTGTCTTTTTTTCTGGAGTTTCCGCCGCCACTCACTTCGACACTTTTACTGGCTTTCCCTGCACTACACTGGTTTTTCTTCGTTGTCAGTTTTACCTGACGTTGTTCTCAGAATGCTGCCTCGCCGCCCCTTCGAATGACTGCCCTCCTGTTGTCTGGCCGCCTCCACGGATTCCTTGCCGTCACCTCCTCGACGCTTGCTGGTTTTCCAACGTTTCCACTCTTACGTGACGCCGTCCCCAGCCCTCTACGCCGTTCCCGGATTGACCGCTCCCGTTGGACCACGGAATTTCCTGCATTCACTCCTCGACGCTCCTGGATTTTACCTACGCCGCTCCCCGCAATGAACGTTCCCGTTGTCTGGCCGCCTCCACAGATTCCTTGCCGTCACCTCCTCGACGCTCGCTGGTTTTCCAACGTTGCCACTTTTACGTGACGCCGTCCCCAGTCCTCTACGCCGTTCCCGAAATGACCGCTTCCGTTGTACCGCCTCAGTTTATTAGATGCTTTTTCCCGTCCTGTTCACGTGCTTCCCCTTGTATATTTCAACGCTTGCACTTGGACCGACTTCGAAACAAAAGAAATCTTCTGTCGTGCGATTTAAATAAGTTATAAATTACACCGCTTGATCACCACTATTGCGAGACGCCTAAAGTCGGGGTAACTGGCAATCCTTTTAATTGAAACACACTCGGACACGAAGACCAAAGCTACTGAGATTAATAGGAACACTTAAGTAGATACAAATACTTGCATTTATTTTTCTGCCGTTTACAGAAACCTTAAGTTTACGTATTTACATCTTCTTATTAACTAACTTAATTCTAAGTCCATTCTGACCAAGAAAGCTCGGTGGGCGTTTACAAAGTTCCCAATAACCTATCAGAGCTGGTCTAAATTTTGGACATTTGGCATTACGCGGACGTGACCGTTCATAATAGTTCTATGAATTTTTACAAGCTTGAGGATTTTCCATGGTGAAATGTGGCCTGTTCGGACCCTTAGTAAATTACCGCTATAAAGATTTAAAATTCTACTAAAGCATTTGGTCCCAGCTGCAAATAGTTTTTATGATCGAGTTGCAACCGTTGCTTCTTCTAATCACGTACCGGTCATATACATCACTCAATATTTCGGTTTATGAAGTAAACGCTGCATAAACTTACTCTAATCTTATTCGTGAGATTGGAATATCTCCAGCTTCCCAAGCGAAAGGCACGTTTCTAAACATCCGCTTGTTGTAATTTAAATATGACATTTTCCTACGAATTTTACCTTAAAATATTATACAGATGGCTTACAGCTAACTAAAGTACAGTATATTCCTACATAGTTCATTAAATTAAAGAACGCAAATCGTAACAAGGTGCATACCTACCTAGGTATCTCATTTCTTTGTATTAAGGCATTACAATACCGTTTAATAGTACAGATGGACATTGTTATCTTCACAAGGTGAAAGTGACTTCACTAACCCTTATACGCAATCTTTCCATTCAGTTGCTAATTACATTTAAGTCGTCTCTTACATAGTGACATGCAGTTCGTGGGTCTTTAGGACAATAAACAACGACAGTGTCATCCGCCAGGGTTCCTGCCACTCTTCTTTGGGATATGGGTAGGTCTGCAATGAACACTAAATAGAGGAGGGTGGGGGACAACATAGTTGATTTATAATTTTCGAGTTTTAGGTGGAAATAACGATCTGCAGGTTGGACCTTTTTATTTTAAATTGTAGTTTTTAAAATAAAATTGTATTAATCTTGTTTGACGTATAATAAAGTTGAACAGCAATAGCAATTGTCTTACATTCGTTTATTTATCACACCCCCTGTTCAAAGAAATTATTATAGGGTCAAATCTTTAAAACTAAAACCGAAATGATATTGAAAGATTCAATGTTCCACAAATGTTTCTTAGAAAATTCATTTCATAATAAATTTTTCCTGTAATTTAAATAACACGAAGAATAAACTAATGGTCTCATAAGAAGTAGCTTTACTGAATGTTTTTCTTGGTTTAAGAATCATAATAATTTAAGCAAATTTGAGCTGTGCAGGTCAGTACGTTGATCGAACTCGTATTGAGGAAAATAATGTAGTTAACAGCGTTATTCCTTTTCTAGGCAGTCATTTCAGTACATTCCCAGTTACAAAATCGTAGCCGGGTGCGTTTCTTTTCTTTAGATATTTAATTTCTTTTGATACTTCTTCGGATGCAAAGGCTCAAATCGATATTCTTCCACTTTTGCATTTGTTTCATTTGTGTGGAGATTAAAACTCTCTGATATAATGGGTGTTGAGCGAAGACATCAGCTTTTTCTAACTCTGATCTAGCTTGTTGTTTTGCTTGGCTCCTTGTAGGAGAATTGGTTGTTTGCGA
Organism: Agriotes lineatus; assembly: GCA_940337035.1. Classification (NCBI taxonomy): domain Eukaryota; kingdom Metazoa; phylum Arthropoda; class Insecta; order Coleoptera; family Elateridae; genus Agriotes; species Agriotes lineatus. The sequence continues at coordinate 68,567 of CALNHX010005691.1, forward strand.
TTGTTTAAAACTTTTTGCGGCTTTCCAAAGCAAATAATCAGATTTTGCAATGTGCTGAGGTATTTTTTAAACTGCTGATTCCAAATCTTTTTTAATTTATTCAGCTGATTGCTTACATGGTTATATCATCTTCTGTCTAAGATAATGTAGATACTCGGCCATATAAATCTTACTTTACGTTTTTGGGCCACTGACTTTTCTATCTCGGGCGGAATATTAACTACATATTGGCGTTCATATTCGAATTATAAATTATCAGGAATATTTAGGATACCACTCCTGTTTTTTTTTCTAAATTTTGAACTAATGCCTGAAAAAACGCTCTTTAAAACAATGTGACCCCTGATTGTGTGCTGAAAAGGGAAAACTATAAGAGAAAATGGGTTCTAATATGAAAACCAAACATTGATGCACAGGGTATCCAAAAAAAAATATAAAATACACTCAATAGTAAACTAATCTAATATTGCATATAGAGCAAAGAGTCAAATGAAAAACTATCTTAGAATTACAAGCTATTGTCAAATGCAACATTAAGATTTATCTTTTTTAAGTAAATATAAGTTGTAACATTGGAACACTGAAAAAACCCTTATAAGAATTTAATAAAACAACTTTTATCGAAATCGAAGAAATACAAAATGAAACAAAAATTAATATAAATTTATAAATGAACAGCATTACGAAATGTTCTATTTAACCTATAGGCCTATGTCATGCATTTTTGGTATTTGATGTTTAGTTAGTAAATAAACAATATTATTGTTATTATTTTGCACGCTGTACATAACTTTAGCTTTTCATAATGTAAAACTGATTGTTTCGATATCTTTTTCGAAAAAGGTCATATGTATGTACACGCTAAGCTAATGCCGCTATAATCCAAAAATAAAAACTACTAAAAGTGAGAATTGTAGTAAAATTTGTTTTTTAAAAACAATGGCTTAAATATTTGGAAAAGTCCCCGCAAATGTCTTGTTTATACTTGATCGAATTTATTTCAACCTACTGGAAGCAGTAGTGCTGTCTGCAAGCCCATTGACAACTTCTATAATTTTGTACGATTAGTTTCGCCGTCGGTGAGCTGCATTGCGATATATCTGCAGCATTTTAAAGTGGATTAGGTAATTACCTCTTCTATTCTCCGATAATTGTCATGCGGAACATTACTCGAGCTGAAATGACGTGAATGATTATTGTTGGGTTTTACTGTAAATTAAAATATTTAGATTTCTACAAAACGACTACTTAAAATACTTACTGAAAAGTTGTCTGACAGAATATACACTTTTTCTGATATATATGCACTACTATGTCCTCGAATTCAGCTTAGAAGAGGGAATATGTAAACCTTATTTCTAATTGTTCACAGAAATGATAAAGAACTATAATTTTTCGGTTAAAGCAAAAAGTTTTTTTAATTAAAATCAAGTATTAATACCTTGTTTTTTAAAGATCAAGCTTTTTATATCACTGTTTTTATAATATAATAATATAATAATTGCTACATTATCGATTAACGTTCAACCTCTTTCTCTACATACGTAACTCAATTCCAAAGCACAGCATAAAATATTCTGTAGTTGAATGTGTGATAATATAACATCTACGTCTAAATTAATAATTTGTTTTAAACTTCTCCTTTATGAATACATACTTGTAAAATTGTTAGATAAAAGCTCCTTGCTGTCCATAAAATTAAACCACTTCTTCCGAGTTACCTACCAAATTTGTGTTATTCGGTCAAGAACAATAGAAGTATCATATATCATACAGCCATTCTGTTGAAAGTCTATTGAGAGCCCATAAATAAGAAGTAAATAAACTAAATCTTCATATGTAAAAGCAAAGACACCTTTCCCTATAATTGATAAATTATATTCCAAATTAGAAAAATAATTGATTTAATGAAAATTGTGGACCACTTGTTGAACACATGGTTTTATATACGAATCAGTGCTATTGACATATTCATCTTTAAATAAGTGTGACATGTTTTTGTACTTTGTATAATTTCGCGTCTTTTTTTAATAACGTATACAAGCTTGTTGCAATATTATGCCATCGGTATTTTTACATGGTAAACCACCAAATAATAATTTAAAATTTTATTTGTAAACATGTGCTTTCACAAGCGACAGCGGAGTTTACCTGGTTCTGTGAATTTCAATATGTTGTGACATTTATGGATTATATCGTATTTGCAAATACAGCTCCGATAAAGATTCAATGGAAATAAATCCGTTGCCTATAGAAGTTTATGGGCTGGAGCCTTTTCTGCATTATGAACTAATTCCCAGATTCTATACTTTAACCTTGGACGTACCTGTTTGCACCATTTCGTAGGGGACAATAGACTGCAACCACAAAAATGCGTTGGGCGACATTAACGGCCTTTGTGGCGTGCTTTACTTTTCATTGGACTTTTGGGAGGTTGCAGCGGTTCCCAACATTCTTCGTAATGACAATTACTCAGCATTTGCATAGAATTTGTATTAGATTGAAACTCAACCGTCTGTTTGGATTTACATAAAGGTACAAACTGTTCAACTGTTTCTATTAAGTGTAATAGAAGCGAACAAACATGACTCAGGAAATTTTGCAACATTTTGGGGACTTCTGCAAACCACCCACGTTGCTCGCTCAGCTATAAATGTTGGCTTGGCACTTTAAGAAGAATTAAGCAGTGGCTGCATTCGCAATTACTTACAGTACAGTGACAATATAGCATGTCCGAGATTGAGATGTACGGTCACCTGAGCGACACTTGCGACTAAATACTTTATACAGGGTTCCCCATATAAATTTAATGATTTTTATGTGCAGGACGAGCCATTTGATCAACTATTACAATGCTACACTATTTGTATAGAACATATAAGCAGAAAACAGAACATAATCTACAGAAAATCTTGATTGCATTGAAAATTACTCGCTCACTGTAATTGAAAATAATTTGAAACTATTCACCAAATATAAAATAAGTAACTACCAGTTTTCTAAAAGCATAAATCTGTAGTAAATACATCTGGCTTTTGCAGCTTAAATTGTAGGCCAGACTAATTCCTATTATAATCTAAATCACGGCAAGGATGTTTATAACCTGTAGTGAAAGTTCTTTCTTGTGAATCATATTATGTTGGAGCTATCGTTAATGGACAAGTGTTTTGACAAAGGTATACTTACATCTTGAATCAGCTATTTTTATAAATGAAAATTAATGAAACTTAACCTCGAATTTTTTTAAAGTAACTGTCAACATTCTTCCTATGCAAACGATTTAAATCTATTAGCTACAATAAGTAACCATAATAAGCTGCAATGAAAGCGATGGTATCTAAGGATTGGAAAACTGTAAATTTTCGTAACTGCAAAACCCTCAAAGAATATTTATACCAAATTTAAAGCCAAAATCAAACCATCGTCACTACATGAGCACATTTGAGGACCGGCCAACTAACGCTGAAGACGGCGTGCGCTTCTTTACAAAAGCCTAGGTTGATTAGGTTGAATAATCAGTACAAAAGGAGCGTCAATGAGTTTTTATGCAACATATGTGATCAGATAGAAACGAGAACTCCTAAACTCAAAACGTAACCAAATCACAAAAATCTGCAATATAATAAATATCTTAACCAGGTCACAAGTCAGTTTGCAATAACTAAAACATATATAATCATTGTAAAATGTATAACAGTCAACACTAAATAATATTGTACACACGTTCCGTACTCTCAATAAACGTATGACTTAAAATAACAGTACTAATTTAAATATCACCGATCTTCCAGCGTAAGCTGATCAACGACATCATACATACAGTAAACAATTAAATGTAGAAATAAAATTGCACTTCCGTTAAATAGACAAACTGGCTGTTTAAAAGTTAAGCAGCAAATATCATTATTAGGGCAACTTAATCTTTGATGACGCCTTAAGGAAAACTAATCTAAGGTCCTGACGCCAATGTAGTACAACACAAGATGCAAATTGCAGTATGTGATCACTCGAGAGAAAATATTCGCAACATTGAGCTCCAAGACCAAATAGTCATTAAGTTGCCGAAATATGGTATAGTTGACAAAAGAAATAACCAAAATTGTTGTAACACTGTCCAGTGGATAAAAAGTAGAGAACGAATAAAAATCTATGAATGTTATATACAAATCAAAGAATAATAAACGCCATATACTGAAAGAGATGTAAGCCTATGCATTTGAATTACTGTACACTGCAATGCGTGTAATAGCCGTCAGCCAGTACCAAGACTAAGGCTTCGGTGCCCCCATGGACTGTAGTTCCAATTATCGGTTATCGAACACATCTTTGCTAACCAAAAAGTTGATTGCAACCAAAATCGTTGAACACTAACAGCCACTGTAAAAATACTAAAAGAACCTAGCCACAGCTAATTTAACAATAGTACAATCTGCAAATCTGCAGCAGATTTCCAGATTTTCTCAAGAATCTCTAAAGAAATCATCAGTGAAAATCTTAAATAAAGCCTATACTACAAGATCCACGTGCTACAAACGGCTTGACTACGAGGAAGAACGCAAGCAAGTACGTACAGTTGTCCAAGCCTAAATGGTCGGCGACCACAAAGAAGTCACAGGAGCTGTGGATAAGCTGCCCATAAACGGAATGGTTGAATTGTGGAAGCTTTCCCCAGGCGGTTATGTGTAGTCGCACACGGAAAAATGCCTCCAACAGCTTCGTAGCATCGCATCGCTTGACAAAACACTCAAAGAAGCTTGCACATATATTCTATAGATGTTTCACATGGTAAGAACAACGCCCAAAATGTAATATCACAAAAAGAGGCCCAAAATTTCCACACAATCGTATAGCGAAGTGCAAGGTAAAACCCAGATGAATTTTAGCAACTGAATATGCTACACATTAACACTGAGGAATACTTTCAAAAATATAAGAGTATTCAAACCCACATTTAAGTGAGTCCTCGGAAGAATACACCAAACATCAGAAACGATCTTTCACTTAATCTTCCTAAGATGGATTCAGGAAATCGCCTTTTCTATCCTAAAACTCTTTTTTAAATATCGCAAAAAGTGTTTAATCCCCACGAATTTTCAAAATTTCCACAGAAATTACCGGGGGTTAAGCAGCTGAATACAGATCAACGAATAAATGGCAACCTAACCCAAATCATACTGTAGTTGCAGGTAGCTGGAAACTGAAGACAGAAAAGCTTCTTTGCGTTGTTTTCCTGCTGGGCACGACTATAGGACTGTCTTCTTCAAGTGTCTAATAGTAGTCGGCCATCCCAACACCTTTCACATCATCTCCCTTTCTCTTTTACGTATGGCTTGGTGAAATCTTTCACAATGCTCTTCACTGACATCACCTAGGGTAGTTAATTCATTTAAGACTGCCTGTGATATGACTCAAAAATAGAGTCGTCGGTGTGATCTTTAGCTCTGTATAGTATACTATTTCTATTCGAAAAGGCAGGACTTTCTAATTCATTTAAACCAATGCCTTAAGGATTCTTCACAAGTCTTGCAAATAACACGCGGTGCCCAAAGTTTACTTTGATTTCCAAGTCTAATTTTCTTTGGGGGCACTTCATTCCATATAGGAACATGGCTTGAGACAAGGGAAATCAGAGCCACCAAAATATCTCTTTGCGAAACCCAGTCACCCTGTCACACCGTTAACGGCGTACTGGGTGATATGGTTGGCATCACGCCTTCTACGACTGACTTACTTTCTTTACTTCCACAGCTGTGGTTTTGGTACCGAATTATTACAGCAACAGTCTAATTTTAAAATAGGCAAAATATACATTTTTAATGAAATCAGAATTATGTTTCTTTTATACTTTTTTACGTTAAAGAAACCACAAATGTAACAAACGCTATCAGGATACTAAACATTTGTCACAACAAGAAGAGCACTAATAACTTACTAATAGATTAAAACGTCCACACTAATTATATTGCTGTGAAGGTTTTGTGTACTTTCAATACTTCGACTGCGGTCATCCCAGCCGAAAATTGTGCCACTGCCGGTAAATCCCCCAATGTATGAACGAATTAAAGCGAAATATTATAGTGGTTCTCAAAATTTCGGACTTAAAGAATTTTGTAAGCTAATTCGAATAGAACATTAAGAAAATACCAAATAGTGGATTACAAAGAAACGGTACCTAATACAAATAAAAACCGGCTTGTTTAGTTAATTATACATCTTAATTAAACTAAAAAAATTTAAAATAGTTTAGGCATACATTTTTCGCAGGCCTGTGCTATAAACAGTTTTTTATACGAGTGAAAAGAAAAGTTAAGAAAAATGTTTACTGATGTATAGGAGTTCGTTTGGCAATACTAGACCTAGCATTTTCAACAGCTTCTTACTTAAAATTATTTTCTATTAATGTAATCATACCTCTATACTAATGCACAACACTCCATGCCGTGTTAGACCGGCAAAAGTACAAAGGTTTAATGCAACAGTTTACTATTTTCGGGTTTTTGTAAACAAATCTCCCATTACTTTTAATAGCGATATTATCACAGAAAACAATTACTTATGCCTATTGGTTGTGTTTTTTAAAACTAGTACTTTTATTTAATAATTAGGAGGATTCATCACTGCACCGCGGGCTACAGCTAGTAAACAAATAAATGAGAAGCATGTCATATTGTAGCAAGATTGGCTATTAAGACCCGTACTGGTTGTTGGTAATTGGAATATACTTTTATAATGCTAAAATTGAAAGTTCAACAGGACTGTCTTACTATTACGTGTGGACAATAAGTTGTTGTAGACGATAGCTTTTATTACGCTAAAACGGAATAAAATATGAAAATCGAAAAGTACAATAATATGCATTATTAAAACGTAGCAACAATCACACATATTGTACTGACAAAAAGGAAGAGCAATATATTATGTAATTCTCTTGCAGAATTGAGTACCTGCAAACGTTTGAACTTCAATTTCTAAAATGAGTGTTGGATAGATTTAAAATGCAGGTCTAAATGAAGTCTAGAGAAATATTATCCTAATTTCGATGAAGCCAAAAGTATCTATGAAAAGCAATGCCAAATCGAAGAGTTTGCGTTTTTAAAAAGGTAACATAATTTAAGAGTACTGTTGGACTCTAGTTTTAATATTAATTGAATAGATGTATTTTTGTAGTTTGCAGCGTTTCAGTTAAATTCAAAATGTTCTCACGGTTTGTGAAGTTCGCCAAAATTATTCATAAGCACGTTCAATGCAGTTCTTAAGTTTATAACTTTATTACCCTAAGAGGCTATGGCATTTGCAACCCCAATAAAACCTTTGCCGACAGTGCACTGTTCGTGAGAACCGCAACATTCTAGTTTTCCACGCCAAAGTTTCCGAACGTTTCATTGGCTATTTCGACACCCACACGGGACTTGCAGATAGCCTACCAAATTTCAACTTAGTTTGTAAGCAGTATCATAGAATCATGTTAACGATAACCATCCAGCAACGCAGAAGTCACTCTTAAGTGCTATTTGTACATATTATGTGAATATAATCTAAAACTATAAAATCAACACTCTTTAATTTATTCAACTATACCAACATATATTGTGTGTAAAAAGCTACACTGCATCACCAATCCAAGTACCTACTAAATCCAAATGTATTAATAGTTACAAAAAATTGGGAATACATTATCTAAATGCGATAGATACGACTTAAAATATTTGGAGAGAGAACGAAATGAAAGGTAAGGTTTAAAATAATAGTGTATATTTATGCTGCTATATGACTGATCAGAGAAAAGAGATAAATTAAACGGAATAAATTGGACATTCTACTACACAAGGTATAGTTTCAGTCGAACCAATAGGAAATAAATGCACCGAGATCAAATACGGCAAGTGTATTTATTGAACTTCACTTACAGGATTTTTCAAAAATAAAAACAGAATTGAGTTATTTCGGTCGCTATTTCCAAAAATATCGTGGAAAGTAAAAATTACTTGTAAAATAAAAGTGTAAACCAAGAAATAACTGGAACGACAGTATAGATAAGGTGTTAAATATCGAAGGTGTACATTTGTATCGAGAAATAGTTACTATAAGCCGTTCACGATCTTTTTGGGTGGGGTGAGGCTATGACCATCTAGTAATTTTGTTGGCAGAACTTTTGTTGCAACTAAACTCCCTCATGGAAATTGACACTTTTTGTGTTAGGTTAAGTTGTTTTCCGTTTAAGGTTATATTTTCTAAATAGGTACATTGTTGCCGGATATTCTCTAGTCTCCACATCGACTCGCGTTGTTTTAAATTTGGTCTGTCCTTTTTAACTTGGAAGTAGCATCGTTTAATGGAAATTTTTTGTTGTAACAAAATTATTTTGGGCATTTTGACTTTGGCGGAAATTAAAATTATTTTTACACATTTGATAAATCATTTATTTTCTTAGGAATATTAAAATAATAAATCTGGCAATGTGGTGACAAGAAAATGTCGAACAGACACTGACAGAAAAAAAAAGTTGCATCCGCTACATCATCGAATCAGTTAGTCCAACATGAAAAGAAAAAATCACAGCCAACTTTGTCCCAAAAAGGTCGTGAACGGCTTATAGTCAGGTCATTAAACAGAAGAGAGTGAAATAGCTATTTAAGTAACAAGGAATGTAAGGCCCTATTAACATTTGAGGTAGGCAAGTACAAGCCAAGACGAAGTCATGAGTATACTTGACTGCTAACCATTTATTGCAAACATTCTTAATAAAATTGTCATAAATACATGACAAAATAGGAAGGTACGCGAAAACGCACATCATATTTTTCATGTTATTTAAAACCGAATAATTAAAAACATACGAGCCATACGAATGCCGCCAATCAAACACTGTAATTACTCTTTTTATATCTTCAGTGCTGAATATCATTTTAAATATGTGGATATTTTGAACCGGCATATTATTGACTTTCAACACCTGTAAGTTATATACCAATACTACATCAAATGACACCAGAGTAATACAATATGCAATTCAGCAAAACATTTGAGGTGTTTCTCCAATTAAATGAATTGATCCGCAGTAGATGAATCTTAAAACATACAGTGTGGAGCTATCCAGCTAATAAAAATACTAGATACTTTAAAAAATGTATACATTAGGCTCGCTCAAAACCGTAAAATCAGAAAATGATCAAAACTCAGTATTAATATAAATTTCTGTGATATGACACCATGTCTCAGAAATGTTAAATGTATTTCAAAATCAAAAATTTCCAAAAAAATCCTTATCGCTTGCACCTGAACACTAATAACGTAATAACCCAGGCAGTTGACGTGCTCATAGATATTTAAATCTAAAAAATTATTATTCTCTTTACTGAAAACGTTGAAAACCAAGAGAAGAAGAAATCATAATTTTATGTCTAGCTCATTGAACAAGAAGTGTTCTGCCTATCGCTTGAGATCTATACAGCAACAAATATTTTTCTCTTCCCGCTCCATGCAACTTTTGCATATTTGAAGATATGGTTACCAAAACAACAGAACACATATTTTTCGACAATAGATGATCCAAAAGCATTTTCAATACAAATAAAATACTTTACGGAAAGCTTTGTTGATCCTACAGAAATTTCTACTTTTGAAAAGATACATCTCGTCTATTCCGAAATGTCTCAACGTGCTGCTAATAATTCAGCGGGTATTACACAATAATAGTTTTACACTGTACTAAAACATGGGGTCTGGCAATGCACTTTTGTAACCTTTATCTAGTATAGTTATTTCCGACATTGGGCCGGTAGCTAAGAGTTTATGGCCGAGCTGGTACCCGTTAGGGCAAGAAACGTGAACCAGCAAGGCCATAAACGCGAATACCGGCTGTATACTGAGCAAGAACAAGAATAATTTTGATTTTATTTGATTTAACAATGCTCCCAAACTATTTACTTTAAAAATGCCGTGATTCTTTTGCACTTAATGACGGCCTTGACGACGTCCGGTAGCACTTAGCAACGCTTGTGATTCGTATATACGTTTGGCAGTACTGAACCGTGTTATTGGTGACGCTGTCTAAGTCAAATTCTAGGTTAGATTTTGAGCCAGTTTGTTTCAGACTGACGAAAAACCTAATCACTAACCTCGAATTTGACATAGACTTACAACATACACTTCAGTACTGCCAAACGTTTAATACGAACCTCAGGCATTTGCTAAGTGCTACCGGACGTCGTCAAAGGCGTCGTTAAGTGTTACCGGCCTAAGCCTAGGCCATAAGAACCTTCCTACCGGACTCGCTGCTAAGCTGGTAGGTAGTATCTACCAGACCAGTAGGTATACAAAAAAATATTTACTCTACTAATATGAAAAGAAAGAGCATTATTATATTAGCTTCACTTATCTTGTATCTGCTTATACACTTTTATGATAGTGGCGATAAATATAATAATTTCCGTAAGATATAATGAAAGGAAGCACAGTATATTTGTTGCGGCTCTTTAATGGCTACGTAAGTAAAACAAAATAACCCTCGGCTATTCTTTTTATTAGACAAGCTTATAAAAAATAGTGTTATAATACCGCGTGGCCATAAATATCTGATATCACATTACCTTTGGAATCAACACCGCTTTATTAAAGTGATGAATCTAACTAAACTAAATGTCATTAATGTCATCACAACTAAAATTCCTATCTGTCAAAAATTATTACAGATTGCAATAAGTAATGGAGTTAGAACAGGAGATTTTTATAATCGAGTCGTAGGCTCAACTGCAGAATCCGGGGCACATTCCCCTCCTCTTATTGTATTTTATTACATTACATAGGTACTAATACTTATTGCAATTGAAATATAATGCTAACCAACATTTATAAGTAGCTAATTCCATGGCTGCCGGGATCTCAGATATTTATGGCCACCCGGTACAAGCTTAATATGGTTTGAATTAAAATTTGTTAAAATTGGGATATTACAATGAGATGAAAATGGTTCGGATTTATTTGGGGATAAGGTAGATTTGTGTCTGAAACAGCTACTTGAAAATTACAGGGGGATTGAAATTAAAGTAAAATTTGATAAAATACAGTTTGAAAATCAATGGCAAATGTTAATTTTGAAAAAAGATAATATTTAGTTGGTTTAAATCAAAATAGATAAGACTAGAAGGCATAAATAATGAAAATATAGTAGTTAGGAAAATTGTTTCCCGATTATTGAAAAATAACAAACCAAAAAAGTATGTAGAAAAACGGTTTTGGTCTAATTAAAATATTGAATATAACCCTGCTAATATAAAAAAGTAAAATCTAAATCTCGTGGTGAATAAAAATGAAATATTAACAAATAATTAAGAGAAGCGAATAATTAACTAAAGAAGATAATTGGTATGTGGTAGTTTTACCTAATGGATAGAAGAAATAATTGTTATATACAAGTGAATAATTGAGGAGTCATATTGGGACAACTTTATTTTGGGGATGACATTTGACATATAACATAAATAAAATGTGATTACGTCAATCTGTTAATTGTTGAGAGGGGCTTCCAAAAAGGTGTCATCGGAGAGAGGAGGTGCATTCTAGGAGTTGGTTGCTGTGGCTGGTGAATGTCCAGGTTTGCTCTGTTGGCTGGTTGCTGTCAAGAATTAGTAGTTTGCTAATATTGGACGACGATTTAGACTGGCGGTCTGTCTGTGAGCAGTACATTGCAGGAAGTTGCTTAAAAGGGTCGAGTTGCAGATCAAAAATAGATTGCTATCTTGAACGTTGTGCGAGGAAAATATTCAAGGTGGGTGACTTCTTGTTAAATTCTAAGTAGAACATAAATAACGACATTAAGAAGGTTAAATTAATTAAGAGACAAGAACTTACTGTGTTATTTAATATTATTGTGTACCATTCAAAAGATTAAGCATTTGTCATTAGAATTTTAAAACTGTTTTGACATTTGGTTGACATAAGTTGTGACTTATGACACAAATCACATTTGAAATATTAGAAAATCATTTTTTCAGAAACAACTAACTAGATAAAAGAACTCACCGCTGTACAGTTTTCAGGAGCTATTTCAAAAAGTAATTATTGACATTATCATACAAAAGAGGGCAATTTATAAATTAAAATACTTAATTAAAATCAATATTTGAAAGTTCTGCACATTTAAGGACACAGCAAAATGTAGCTAGTGCAATATTTAGGTTCTTACCGTCTATTAGGGCATTTACTTTCTACTCGACACGCCAAAAAGGCTCCTTTTTTTCCAACTGGGAGTTGTAGGACGAAGAAGAATATTAGGGCATGTAAAGTACAATATGACTTATGTATCATTTCCATGTCAGACTACTTATTAACTCTAAAGTTAAAATTATTAAGACAATAAAGATTCCTACCTTTTATCACTTCTCGGTGAATTTACTATTACACACTAGTAAGCACAGCTTTTCTCGCCTAGGTCGGGTAGTCTCGTCATGGCGGCTCATTTATTAACCTCACCGTGTGAAACCAAAACAGGAAACGGCTCCACTGCATCAGAAACTAGACAGAATACCTAGGACAATAGGGAGTCGTGTTGTTCCAGGAACTCGAATTCTCCTACCAGCTTTGCAGGTAAAATCTTGCACTTGTAGTGAATAAAGATCTGCTCGTGCGCAGTTAAGTTTGCAAACAGTGCTCTGGGGGCCAATCGTTGACCTCGCCTCTCCTTTGTATGTGCACGAAGATGTATTCATGTATGTGCTTTCCTATTTGAAAAATTGCTGCAGGTACATAGAACTGAATGATGTCGTTGAATTTTTAATACCAGCCGATACTGGCTGTCATTCAGGTAAACAAATAAAATCCTCGATTGTTTTGCAACTATTTGATTATTTTCTGAGATCAGAGTTGTAAATCTTGCTTCGATAACAGTATAATGAGAAGTACTTCTTGATGTGGCTTAATTTTTTTTTATTTACAAAACTATATTTTGTTTAAACAATAGAGAATACTTAAATTAATTGGTAGCCCATCAAAAAAATTTAAAATAATTGGGAAATAATAATTACTCTTAACTTTCTTACATCTAATTCTATAACAATAGAATTTGCTTGATGTGTTAGCTTACGTCAAATGGATCATTTTAATATTTCCTTTGACATAATTCCGATCATGCTCAGATAAATTTGCTCATCTTTCAAATTCTCTTAAAGTTAAATTAATTTATATCATAACAATATTTATACAATCAATTTTTTACTTTACGTACAATTTTAAGAACTTAGGACAGAAATTAATAAGAATAAATTTATTTCATGATGTGAAAGATCACTTCCTAGGCTATAACCCGAAAAACAACGTTCATTTTTCGACAAGTAATAGAAAAAAATAGGAAAGTCTTGACACTTGGAAGAGACGTTTATCTAGCCCTATTGTTAATTGTGTAAAATATTCAGGGCAATAATTGAGGATCACAAACAGCCGCCATCTTGAAAACAGTGTAGACTCTTTAGAATGATGTGACATGAGATACTAAATTACAATATTTAAGGTATTCTGCATGCCACGGTCTAAACAGAACTAAAATAATATTGTAATTAATTTGTACTAATCATGTACACAATAATAATTTAAGTTTTTTAGCTGATTCTTATAGTCCCATAACCTTATACTTTCACTTCCCGTGTTCTTTTCGGTGGATTTCCATTTAACTCGTAATTGAAAATAGGAGTTGCAAACGTGTTTACAACCCATCCTTATTTTGATTGATGTTAGTACAAAATTACTTAACAAGATCACCTATTCATAAGTGTCAAAAACCAAGAAACGAATCTCTGGGAAGATGCAAATCTCCAATCTAGCGATGGCACCAGTTGGGTTTTGATGACTCTACAGTGACTGACGAATACACCAGCAACGACTACGCCGCCGACGACGCGACGTATGCGTCTCTGAGCTCCTGATGAATTTCCATTATAAAATAAATTGTTCAACTGCTGCTTACAATTTGTGTCAATAACAGAGTTTTGATTTCATTAGAAATTTTGTAAAAATTACTGTATGAAAATCTGTAACTATGTCACTATTGCATAACAGCGTTTTCTTCACAGCAGCGCATCCACTGAAAAAGTCAGTGGCAGCTACACAACCTATAAACACCTCGAACGACCTTCTCACGCTCGGAACTAGAATTGGGACTCTAAAATCGCCCGGGAGCTGGCAGTAAAAATTTTTAATAACTGCCGTGGATGCATCGCTATTTTACAACGTTCGTTTTATTTCTAAAATAATAGCCAATAAATAACCAAGGATTTATGTCGCCGATTCTCCCTAATGTCGGTAAAACGCAAGTAGTTACGAGAATTCCCACCAGGCGCCACTAGCACTAATTTAATTGTCTGGTTATAATTCACTCGCGCTCGACAGTTAATTCTGAGCGAGAATTGCACTTTTCAAGTTTGTTCTCGTTTCCGTTTCTTTGCAAATGTGCTAACAATGCGAAAGCCCCTCGGAAGAAACTATAACAACTGTAAATATCAACTTCCATATTGGTAAGGGCAGACAAACTTTCTTCACTGGCGACTGAATTCGTAACATTGATACTAATTTTAATAAAGCACGCGTCTTGTTATCCCATCAGGTTTAAAGGGAGTGGTTATGCAGCCCAACATGCAAGCTTGCACTTCTAAATTTTTAAAGTCAGGATTATTATCAAAATCTTTCTCTCAAGGTGGTTTGTTTTTGGCTTGTCAAGATAACGGTTATATTTTTAGTAAAACGTATGTACTCATATTTAATTTGTGTACAATCCTCGAAGCTTCTAATTAATCTAATTATGACCAAATTGATGATTAATCAATAGAGACTAATAGAGACAGTGGCTTGTGGTAATCTATTGTAATATTCAAATTGTATTAGATTTTTTTTAATTTATTTAACACAATTGTCAAACGACAGATACATACATAATAGTATTTAAAAATGAAAATTGGAATTATAACACCTAACTTTTTAACTCAAAGTAAACAGTTCACATCTCGATTGCGTCCACTCCTGGAGAGGAATCTAAGAGCAGAAGAAGGAGACTACCCTTATCTGAAGACCAGCTTTTTGGAGCAGAATTAGGCCGCAAAATTGCAGAGTATATGGAAAAATGGGAATATTTTTCTTTAGAAAATCGGTCTTATTTTGCAAGAAGGAAATTAGAAGATAATTTCGACCTGGGTGCACAAACAGCAACAAGGCCAAATCTGCGTAAGTATCCTCCTTCTCAAAGTACTCAAAGAACACAAACCACCAAAGGGCATGGCCACCACGTCGATTCTTGCTCGAGTTCACAATGTGCAAGGCACATTAATCCTGAAAATGCTGGGTGTTTATCCACAAAGACTACGCGGTCTAACCCGAAATTCTATGATAACAAGACTAATTTCGACCGCACTACTTTGTACACAGTTTTAAAGTCAATTCGCTTCAAGTGTAAATTTTCATGGAACGGTGATTTGTTGTAGCAAAGAAAATAAAATACTCCGAGACATACGTATTTATAATATTTAGCAACTTATCCAAATGTAAAATGTAGTTGCTTGTATAGAACATGGCTATATAAATATGGTTCGCAGCAAAAAAACTGCGTGAATGCTGATTTACCAGAAACCAGATACAAGATTCCAAAAACTGAGGGAAAACGATCTACAGCCCTCTACGGTGGTTGTTCATGTGGATTTGTGGATGAGTGCAGTCATATTCTAGATACAAAAAATGATGATCGTGATCTTCATAATACGACGAATGGCAACGCCTTTAAAAATGGGAGTTAAATCAGTTCATTCCTGCATTGTTATTGCCGATGTTTTATCACGATGAAGTTGTGGTAATCATGGACGAAACTTACCACTCTATACAACTTGATGAACGACAACTCGATCTGCGAATTAGTAAAAATATTGTATTTGACAAAAAGTTTACCAAGGTAAAGGGTAAAAGTTCAAGGTAATTTAAATTCTCCCAACTGGAGGCGGATTGATATAGCGACCTACGTTCTTCTTCAACCAAGAAGAGGAATTACGGTATAGTTGAAAGATATAAGGGGTGGACAATGGAAGAAGAGCAAGGAAACGTAAAGTAGGTACACATTCGCTTCGGAGAAGGTACTCTGTTGAGTCAGGAAAACCACTACTTTACAAAAAAAAAAAACCATTGTGACTCACCCATAGAATATGAAATTAATACTATTCTTGGTCAACATAGTATACGAGTAGATATCTTACGTTTATCCGCTTATTGGTACCAATATAATCCCATCAAGCATGGGCTTGTCGTAAAACATATTACGATAAACATTTTCTTTTCAACGCTGACGATAAGGAGCGTGTTATAAATTTGTGGGAAGAGATATTTTCTAGTTGCACTCCTGTGGCAGCACACGATTGCCCATTGTGGAGAATCTTTAAAAAACGATTGGGTAAAAGATATGGCAACTCCAGTACTAATATTCCACCAGTAATTATAAATCTTGCAAATTCTGAGGACGAAGTATTAGTTTTTGACCTTTCTGACTCTGAGCAAAACGAAACAACACATCTTGCATGGCAAATGGGGTAGTTCTGTTCTTATGTTTCGTATTGTTTTTATTTCAAATCTAAAAGTAGAAGTCATTTAATGCTCCATTGAATATGAATAAATATTTCTTCACCGTTATTTAATCACAAATATTTTTAAAACTAGCTTTTTCTTTTCTTTTACAATAAGAAAAGTATTGAATTCATTCCAAAAATTCAAAATTGAGTTTTCAACAGATCTTCAGGTTTTAGAATATGTAATTGGATAAAGAAAAATCTCTTCATTTAAACAACCGTAAAAGAACAAAGCACCTTGCATAAAAAACGTAAAATTTATGCCAACATACTACTTTTCGGTAAATAATAAAAAATCTAAAGAAGTAATTAACATTTTATATAATTTTTCACAATCATAAATGTTTAAAATGTTAATCAAAATATTCGATTTGACATACCTAGAGGGGAATTTAGTTTGTCGATTTCCAGCAAGCAACGCTTTAGCTTTCCGGAAAGTCGCAGTGTCGTTTTGGAAAAAGTTTTATTTTGTAACAATTTGCTACATTACACTCAAAATAGATGTTGTTGTTATTAGCCTCATTCTTATCCTACCAGGGGTATCAGTTACTCTTCTTTGAGGAAGTTTGGTTATTAAGATCCTATGGTTGCCAAACCGATTGAAGAACTGTGGTGAAGTCAACACAAGATTTTATGGCCGTTGGAATTATTGGAATCTGAATCCAGTTTTTCTGGACCAAAACTAAAACGTATGAGCCGCCTACACTGTTTAAGCCACTCTCACTCAAAATATATAAGCCCATCTAGTAACAAAATTATTAAGAACTAAAATATTGAACACCAAAACAAGATTTGACGAATTTATATGATTGATTTATGAATACCACATACACCGGGCTCCAAAAGTTAAACTGGATATTCTCTAGAATCTAGATAATCTTTGATTCATTAGGACTGTTATAATAAATTAGCGTAAAGGTATAAATACGGGTATTAATTAGGCAGGGTGGTCCTTAACTATAAATAATGCAGAAATATTGTAAACAATTAATTTCTTGCTTATCAACCTTCGTAGTTGGAGAATTGGTGGTCAAATTGAGCAGTAACTGCAGATATAACTAATAATTCGTGTGAAATTTTGTGTTTCTCATCTATTTTTTAACATCCACGCAACTGATTATATCTGTTTCCAAAAAAAGCTTGATTCAGGTTCTTTCAGTCGAAATTATTAGAGATATCAAAAATTATAGATACACAACAAAACTTACCAATGCATATATCCTGTTTGCCCTTATTAGCATCCAAATTGTGAAGTGACACCCATACCTCGTCCTTTAGTAGTCTACCTGTAGTAACCAATACCATCTTAGAAAGTAACTTATACGCTTATCAAGCGAATATCATAGAAGTCACCCCAAACGTTCTACTCGTCTGAGTTGATTTCAAAACCTGACTCGAATATACGCTGTATTTTCGAAATTAAGCCGTTTCGGTTTAAAGTTTCTATAAACTTCTACGCGAAATTATTCAAGGAACGTAAATAAGGACAACCTTGCATATTATTGTCGGTTATGTAGTTTCTATTTACGCATACGGTACTCACGCCAAGGTGCGAAAGTGAATAAAATCTTTTTCAAAGATTAGTGAAGATAAGCAAGGATTTGTTTCTGAAAAAATTCTTAATTCAGTTTTATTGTAGCGTTTTGTTTTGGGGTAATGGGATCATGGTTTTTTACACAGCAGCATATTTTTATTTCTTTTTTTCCAATATTCTTTTAAATCCTATAATTTAGAAGAATAGTATTTTGGAGAGAATAAGCACTTATTATTGAATTAATTCTAATTAGTAAATAAAATCAGTATGACCCTGGATTTTGCGCCTGATCATTTAGTGAAAAACTTTCAAGTATTGAAAACTATTGATTAATATATCAATTTCAGTACTTCTTCATTTTAATTTTAATGTAATACATAGTTGTAATGAATGTTTGGTTGTAAATTGTGGATTTCCAGGAAAATATTGCTATGTTGTTTTTAAAAACTACGTATTGGACAACTAAAAATAGACCTTACAACTGTACAAACACCCTGCAACGAAAGGACCAACTACGTCATGACTTCGAAACAATTATTAAGGTTTTACTACATTAATTTCGACCTTTACTGCCGTAATACTTTAGCAAACTATTTATAATACAAATACAAACTTTTCCGCACAATGTTGAACGTCACTAATTTCGCTGATCTGCCAGTCGTAAGGCACTCGTAATAAATATTTATAAATTTTAATCTAGAAACTAGTGTTAAACAACAGTGGGTGCTAATTCCTCATAATCACTCAGTTATGAAATATACCTATCACATTTTACAAAGTCATTATTAATAATAGCACATTATAGCCTAGGATGTTTTAATTTTCCACACGCGCTCGATAACAGGTACACAATTACAAATTTTATGCTGTCCGGAAATTTGGTCATGCACAATTAATCTCTCCGAGTATTTAGACCTACGAAAAGAACCAACCCTACCTGCGCGTGCCATATGGTCGGTTCTACAGGAAATAACGGTTAGATAACACGTCACCCCACATGCGCAGGGTAACGGTCAGTAATTTGGCTACTTTGTGTTTTTTGTCTTTTCCTCTGATGCAATTTCTAACGCTTTTATTTTGGCGTTCTCTATTTTTTATTTGTATACTAAATATACATATACTTGCACGTTTTGAACCTTACATTTTAACGAACAAGTACTTCAAATAATAATTTCTATAACATGTCAATTCTTAGAGTAAATTTGTGGAGTTGGTTTTCTACTATTCGTACTAGTATATTGAAAAAGTGGTGTTACAACACCCAATGCTGTAATACCAGTACAATTTGCGCGTACAAGTATTACAACTGGGCATTTGCAAAATTAGTACCACTGACAGGTGTAATTTGAAACAAATAAAAATTATTCGTTACATGACAACAAAACATACATTTTGCTTGACCATAAAAGTTTCTCAAGTTAAGAAAATAAAATAAAATATTTCTCCTAATTTATATCTGAAAATGGATTCAAACCATTCAGATGAATTCTCTTGCACTTCGCTTGAGGTAAAACAACAGTGCTGTCGATGCATTATCAATAGTATATTAAAGTATGAGTGGATAACAAGGTCTTTAAAACACGGGCCAGTTTTCGAGCACGACGGCGTACCAGTTATCCACGAATACTTTACGCTATTTTTTATTATACCTGCAATACTGGAAATAAATTACGCACTAAAAACTTAGAAATAATTTTTGTCGTGATAAATCGAGAGGGCATAATAATATTTGCTACTATAGTTACGATAACTGTTTACCTTTTTGTCGCGTCCACGTCCGTTGTTGCATTCAGTCGTTTCCTTGACAACCTTCAAAGCTCGGCGAGCTTTAATCGCCTGTTTTCGCACGCCCAGGCGTGCTTTAAACGGCGATTCTGATGCAGGTATAATAAAAAATATGAAAAAGACTACTATCAAATATTTTGTAAATGGTGTGATGACAATAGTGTGACAAGTGGCAGACAATATTATATTAGCACATTTTCAAGTTATGAGTGAAACAAAAAGGGCCTCTATAATGTGGTCAAATTATTGCATGCTCTCTATACAAGCATATTGATATTTCTAAATATTTGAATGCTACTTTATTTTGTAAAAATCTTAAAGGGCTCTACTCAGAGCTTCCTTCGCAAGTAGACGTGGTGGCACTAAACAATCTTAAAAATAAAAGCAAAATAGGGGCAAAAATATCTTCATGTTCATAATAATACTGAAACAATAAAAGGAAACACTTGGCAATGCAAATTAAATAAATTTCAAATAAAAAAAAATTACCAGCGATGGAATTCGAACTACAGCGCCCGCGAACGCTTATTTAAATCCGGGTGCCTGATCCTCGAGCCCATCGAGAACCTCTCCCGGCTTTGCGATGCGCTTTTGTCTTTAACAAAACGGACTTTTTTACCCTTTTATGATATTACCCTGTATCTGTTAGGTCCCATTTTCGTCAAGTGTAAAGCCTGACCTGTGTGCAAATTACTACTTTCATTTCTTTCTCAGTTAAAGCAAAAATAAAAATAATTGTATCTTTTAAGGTGCTCACTCTGTATATATCTGTTCGATTATTTTTTTTTCGGTTTCATGCCAGGTAGACATACAATCTACATGCAAAATATCGTCTTCCTCTAAGAAATAGTGTTTGAGTTATACCACCAACCGACAGATAGACAAACAAACGAAATTGAGAAAACCTGTGTTTCGTTATCTAGGGACCCTGAAATGCGAAGATCTGAAGAAAGCTCGCAAAGCGATTTTTTCGTAATTACAATACTTCCTTCATCTTTTAGACGAGGATAATAAAAAAAGAACCACTGAAAATTACCGACCAAGGTATTAGACTATGAGGACATTATTAATTTCATTAATGGTGCCAGCTATGATATTTCCTGGCAATGAGTATAGGTTTACTGTAGTAATGTCAAATGTACCTGATCAATACATTATATTTAGGTTTACTTTGGATTGCTCTTGTCAAAAACAATATTGAAGTGTGACGTGCTCATAATCCACATTAACGATTTTTTCTTACTTATCGCCGATGCAGATGTATAACGTGTCCAATTGGAATTAATAACATGCGCGGAGTGCCTAAAGATATTGATAACTTCTCAGATTGTCTAATCCAGAATTATATAAAGGCCGTTGCTTGCCCAGACCTTCTTCACACATCTTGCAAGTCAGGGAGATGATTTTCTAACAATTTAAAATCATGGGGTCATCCAGCGTAGCGGAAGGATATGTTGCTGCATCTTTAAGAAAAAGCAGCACAAATGTTTTCAAATCAGCCAAAAGCTTCCACTACTGCTGCAGGTGTAACAGAAAATAAAACTAAAGCAAATCAGGGTGAAACCTACCTTACAATCAAAGCATTATTTTATCTGAACTATCACTTCTATTAATTTCCATATCCGCAAGTAACATTGCGACTGTTACTGTTAAAATATACAGTCAATTCACCATAGAGAATCAAAGATGCTGACTATATTGTTGTTCCATTTACCATAGAGAGTTAGATACATAAAAATTTTGATGTTATAGATACCCAGATACATAAAAATACACTTAATTTTATTACGAAAATGAAATGGAAGACGAGGTAAGTAAAACAACGCTTAGTTTGCTTCCCCAAAAACCAACAGATCATTATCTGGTGGTATATCATCAATTTGATATCTGGTGCAAACAAAAGAAGATTTTTGTCCTTAATGAAAAGGTTGTACTTGCATACCTTGTTGAAAAGTCTGAGGCGCTAAAGTCATCGACCCTATGGAGCAAATATATTATAATGAAGGTAAGATTAATTTTATAAAAGAACTTAGAAATTTCAAGACTCGCTCAACTTTGCGCGTTTTTAAAACGGCAGGCAGAAGGTTGGAAACCTAAGAAGTCCGTGACTTTAGAGAGAGGAGGCATTAGTAGTAGTAGGGCAGCGAAACTAGAGCAACCTGTCAATCAACCGATTAATTAAATCCGCGAATTAAATCCGCGGATTGACCTAATTAATTTCGCGGATTGATCTAATTAATTTTCATATGTGCTACTGATTAAATTACGCCTTAGCTACTGATTAAATTACGCGCGGCTATTTTTAATTGGCTTCTGGAATTACACGGCGGCCATCTTGGTTTTCTGGCGCGAATATTTGAATTTAAATATTTCAGATTTTTTTTCAAAGTTCAATTTTTTGATTTTAAACTTCCCGGGTGTCGTTCATTTTAGTGCGCGCGCCCTTCTCACGGCTGTCGTTTTTAATTTTGAATTTTTCCGGAAATATTATATTTCAAACTGGTAGATCTCTCTCTCTCTCTTCTACTCCTTGGTTGTCTCTCTCTTGCATCGCATAATGGTTGTTTATATTTAAAAAAATCTCAGGCCGACCGGGGATTTGAACGCTCTACGTTCGTGTTGCACAAATTTAGCTACACCCATTAGTGCCACAACACCACGGAGCTGCTGCAGATTTTAATGTTTATCGGAAAGCCATTTCACTGCTGTGACGTCACGAGCCCAGCTTTTGAAACAAATTATTTTTTCGAAAATGTTATTTATAAAATTGGAATTGCATAGCTTGTGGTGTTAAATGAATTGTAGTAATTTAAAAAAAGTGTTTTTGCATTTGGTTGGGCCATAATTAATTATTTTATAATTTGTGCCTGCTATATGGATGGCAATGTCCGCTCGCTTCTACTCTCTGGCGCCCGTTTTTGAATTTCAATTGGTAAATCAGCCATTTTCGCGCTCTGTCTGGTTTCTTGTAAAGGCCAAATAGAATTTAATGAATTATTTTTTAGCCGCTGTTGTATTTTATTAAAGTATTTATAATTAAATTATTTATGAAAGCCGCTGAAAATTTGAAAGCTATATGAATATCGGTGCGCCTAATTTGTTTTTGTGCAATTTGAAGCCTTGAAATGCAGGCTTTAACTTGATTGTTAGCACAGACAAAGGAATTTGCTATGATATCACCGACTCTGCAGGGGACATCTTGTCTGCACTCATACTTTACGTAAAGTAGAAATTTCCTATCTCACTCGCTCTTATTGACTGCTGTAACTTTATCTCTGGCACTCGCTCAAAATGTCTATAGTTTTAATATGCTTGAAGGTATTTCGTCATTCTTTCCAAGTATTTAAAAAATATATATTAGACGTGTTTTAAAAAATATATGCATAAGCGTTTTGCGATTTTCTAACGATTTGGTTCATATGATTTTTGTCGCTTTTAAAAATAAATAGACATTATTTTATTTCGTGCTTGAGTTTTATAATTACGCTGTGCCCTTTGTGGCTTGATTACGTCACGCCGAAGTCTGCCGTCTTACTCATCATTTAATTAATTTAAGAAAAAAAAAAGCTTTTTGCGGTGGCCCAAGTCGGATTTGAACCCTAGCCACATGTGAATCATTATTTTAAATCACGAAAAGTGTTGAGTAAATAAATGCAACGTATTATAAATACGTAAAACTTTTAGTTATTGTGCGTTTATAAGATGGGTCTTTTGACAAAGTGGAAGAATCAAACTGTGCTATTGTAAATGTACAGATTTTTCACGGTCAATTTGTATATAACAACTTAATGTAAATTGGTAATTTAGAACATTTTAACGAAAACAGCGACTTCTTTCGGAATAAACTGTTTCTTCTCACCACGGAACCCTATTTTATAAGTAAACGTCTGAAATTGTGTCATTATATCGATAAAAACTGCATTTTAGTTTAAAAAATTCCAGTATAAATGCAAACGGACGAAAAGAAAAACGCAATAGACCACAAATTAACATAAATTTGAATAAAACAGAGAATTTCGTTGAAAAATGTTCTGTTTTAGTTTTAAAAATTCCAGTATAAATGCAAACGGACGAAAATAAAAACGCAATTGACCACAAATTAACATAATTTTGAATAAGAACGCTCAATTTTGTTGAAAAAATGTTCTGACACCGTCATTTCACTTAAAATTTTACAAAAACTGACATCATGTCACTTGAAATTATACAAAAACGACATTTTTAGCCAATAAGCGATAAAAAATACACCATCTCACATTATTTCACTTAAAAAATGATCACAATTCGTTTTATAAATCGTTTTGTAAAACGAAAATGATGTAAAAGCAGTTTTTAGAGTTATTTCTAAGCATAATTTTGCAAATGTTTTACACTATTTTCTCTAACTTGTTGCAATTTTAGCAAGATTTGAATAAAAAACAGCAATTTCTGCAGCAATTTTAGTAAGATTTGAATAAAAACACAATTTCGCTGAAAAAGTTCTAACAAAAAACGACAAAAACAATATTTTTATAGAACTTTCATTGAAAAAATCTTCTACCACAAGCATTTCTAGAAGCAAAATTCACGCACTTTCGCTGAAAAACGTTCTGCTCCACATCATCTCACATAAATTTTCACAAAAATCGACATCATGTCACATAAATTATACAAAAACTGTCATCACGTCACTTGAAATTATACAAAATACGATATTTTTATTCAACACACGATGAAAATTGAACAAAAATCACGCAATCACACATCATCTCACATAAATTTACACAAAAATTGATATCATGTCACATAAATTATACAAAAACTGACATCATGTCACTTGAAATTATACAAAAAACGATATTTTATTCAACACACGATGAAAATTGAACAAAAATCACGCAATTACACGCCATCTCACATAAATTTACACAAAATCGACATCATGTCACATAAATTATACAAAAACTGCCATCATGTCACTTGAAATTATACAAAACACGACATTTTTACTCAACACACGACGAAAATTGAACAAAAATCACGCAATTACACGCCATCTCACATAAATTTTTACAAAAAGCGACATCATGTTACATAAACTATGCATAATTTTGCAAATGTTTTACACTTTTTATAAAATGCATCGCTCAAAATTAAAAGAAATAGCAATTTCGTTGAAAAAATCTTTTACCACAAGCATTTCGATAAACAAAATTCAAAAATTCTTGTACTTTTGATGGAAATACACACAATTTCGTTGAAAAATTTGCAAATGTTTTACACTTTTTTATAAAATGTATCGCTCAAAATTAAAAGAAATCACAATTTTTTAAATTATATCACACCATTATGAAATCGTAAATTGATTTTTTGAAATTTTACACTTTGTAGCTGTAAAATAACTTCAAATACTAATATTTTAGCTTTAGATTTTGTAATTATTTCAGATTCGTGAAAAACAAAAGCAGAGTAGAAATAAAAAAACACAAACACTTTGTAATAAACAAATATATTGTTCTTATTTCGTATAATACTTAATAATATAAATATAAATGTACAGCTAAATGTCTTATTTTCTAAAAATTTGCTAGCAATTTACAAAACGGTAGTTTGAGGTGCACAACATTTCAAATTAAAAAGGCTGCAAGTAATAAAACCCGAATTTCATTGTGTCATTTTAAAGTTTAAGATGCACCCAATCTAGAATTCCCTTCGTTTTTGGTGTTGATGACATCTGCCATAGAGGCGTTTTTCTAACGGCCCTTTTTTGGAGGCGTTTCCTTATCGGCGTTCTTCTGACTGAACCTTTTTGATGTGGACTTGGATGAGTAGCTGGTGTTTTTAATTTATATTCTAAATCGGACTCACAGTTATCAGTTTCCATTTCGGTTTTTCCTGTAGTACCAGTCGGGGTTGGCTTCTTTTGCTGTTTAGGTTTAGCTAGCAGCACATTAGCAACGTTAAGGTCTTTGATGTATATTCAGCAAACTGTAGGCGTCCGGGTGGATTAATAGTTTTTCGCGGCCTCAGAGTGCCATGAACTAAATCGACTATGTTAGACGCCGGTAAAATTTCACCCTTTATAGTAACGGTACCCTTGTGATCCCAGCTCACATCGCTTGAGGTACTCAAAATGCGTAGGAAAACTTCAGCTTTTTTCTTAAAAGTTTTGGGAAGTGTAGATAAAATAACGGCATTTGATAGGCTGTTACTGGTTGATTCAATGGGTATTT
This sequence comes from Agriotes lineatus, assembly GCA_940337035.1. NCBI lineage: Eukaryota > Metazoa > Arthropoda > Insecta > Coleoptera > Elateridae > Agriotes > Agriotes lineatus. The sequence continues at coordinate 94,687 of CALNHX010005691.1, forward strand.
TGATTGGCTGCCGTGCCTGGTTTGTGAAATGAAGGTACCTTTGTAAAACCTGATTGTACTGGATCCATTTATCGTGATCAGTTAATTTGGACTTTAAAACTTTTTGCATTTCGTCATCAAGCTGTGATAATATATTTTTCTCCGCATCATCTCCAGACTTAAGACGTTGGACAAATTCCGGCGATACAATCAACATCTTCCGCTCTTGGTCCATTTTAGTCGAAAAGGAGCTCAGTCGTTTGTTCTGATAGAGCCGTCGTGAATAAACTAACTTAAAATTAAGACATTCATAATAAATATATAAAAAAAAAATATGACAGGTACGGGAATCGAACCCGTATTCTCTCTCGAGATCAGAGCTTAAATCTGACGCCTTAACCATTCGGCCAACCTGCCTCCCTATATAAACGAGCACTCTCTGCATAATTAAGAAAACATATAGTTTAAAAAGCCTTCTACATGCAATTTCATACAATATTTCATATAAATTAAGCCATATACAAATTTCTAAATCAGGTTTTGATATATATTTTATCGAAAGACTTGACCCTCAGCTGCCGTTTTATTATTTTTCGTGATGCGTCATCGCTGAATTTTACAAGAGCCATCCTGTCTGCGATTTGACGCACGCAGTGTTTCCATCCCTTTTTATTTTAAAATTTTATAAAACCAGAGGCTCGACTGATGCCGCACTAACACGTTTTAAATCATTCGAAATGCAAAAAGCTTTAAAGTCCAAATTAACTGATCACGATAAATGGATCCAGTACAATCAGGTTTTACAAAGGTAACACCAGCTACTCATCCAAGTCCACATCAAAAAGGTTCAGTCAGAAGAACGCCGATAAGGAAACGCCTCCAAAAAAGGGCCGTTAGAAAAACGCCTCTAAAGCAGATGTCATCAACACCAAAAACGAAGGGAATTCTAGATTGGGTGCATCTTAAATTTTAAAATGACACAACGAAATTCTGATTTTATTACTTGCAGCCTTTTTAATTTGAAATGTTGTGCACCTCAAACCACCGTTTTGTAAATTGCTAGCAAATTTTTAGAAAATAAGACATTCAGCTGTACATTTATATTTATATTATTAAGTATTATACGAAATAAGAACAATATATTTGTTTATTACAAAGTGTTTGTGTTTTTTTATTTCTACTCTGCTTTTGTTTTTCACGAATCTGAAATAATTACAAAATCTAAAGCTAAAATATTAGTATTTGAAGTTATTTTACAGCTACAAAGTGTGAAATTTCAAAAAATCAATCTACGATTTCATAATGGTGTAATATAATTTAAAAAATTGTGATTTCATTTAATTTTGAGCGATACATTTTATAAAAAAGTGTAAAACATTTGCAAATTTTTCAACGAAATTGTGTGTATTTCCATCAAAAGTACAAGAATTTTTGAATTTTGTTTATCGAAATGCTTGTGGTAAAAGATTTTTTCAACGAAATTGCTATTTCTTTTAATTTTGAGCGATGCATTTTATAAAAAGTGTAAAACATTTGCAAAATTATGCATAGTTTATGTAACATGATGTCGCTTTTTGTAAAAATTTATGTGAGATGGCGTGTAATTGCGTGATTTTTGTTCAATTTTCGTCGTGTTGTTAGCTATATTTATCTATAAATTCCTACCTACCTTTAGGTCATCGCTATATCTCTTAGTTAACAATCGATCACTATAAAAGTATATTTGAGGCCCGTCTCTAGCATCAGTGAAGACGTCGCGGATTCTAGTTTATGATGTTATAATTGGCGCCAACAAGTTAAACTCAAATATACTGATATAAGCCAAGAAACTTGTAACTTCACTTTCTATCAACTAATAACAATACGATTATTGAACTCCCTATCAAAATGAAAGATAGCAATACTTGTAGCTGGTTTTATTACTACTCGAACATTACTACCATCGATCAGACAATTAGCATCTTTAATATTACTACCTCACGCAGGGTACCCCAAATAGCTTAACTTAAACCGCTCGTAAGTTTAATGGTTACACAGTTTTTATATGCAAAAATATCATCAGATTCTAGCTACAACACTTATCTTTGAGCCGATATACTCGCAGACATTTAATACGTCCCGTTACTCCTATCACATGTCAGCTTGACAGGTTCCAACCTCGGCTGTCATTCGCTATACATCGACCGCCAATACTGCGGTAGATTAGCTTTCCAAGATTTTCCGCCTAATAGTTGTTGCTATAAATCGAATTTCCAGGTAACAAAAGGCAAATTCCACATTAAACTACATACCCTATTCACAGGCAATAAACTTCGCAATCGTTGTATTCGTGTTTCCCAGATCGCTTCACAGCTTGAATATAAATATTCACTGGAAAAATGACATCTGCTTAATGATCTCCCTTACAGGAACGGCTGGCCAGTAACCCAATTCTTTACTATCACCAAACCATAATAAATGGCGAGATTGTCATTTACACCCCACGAAAACTCTTGCCTTTTTTAAAAGCTGATATACAAATTTTCTCTCAAACAAAACCAACCTTGTTTTTATATCTCCTCTAGCAACGAACAAAGCCAATCTGATATTAATTTTTATCGCGTTACTCTCACTAGATTCCTCATTCAACACTAGTATTAATATCAAATGCTTTTGACACGTAACAAACTCCCCCCTTACCAGAAAGAAAAAATTTCAACGAAATTTTTAACTAAATAAAAACTATATCCTAAAAGGATACATACATATACGCTAGAGTCATTAAACCGTCTGTCATAAGACGTCTCTAACAATTAACCTAAAAAAAAACCAATACCCACACCACAAACAAGCAACTACACTGTAGAGACGGTGATGACCCCAGGAGGAACCCAGGACCAGATCAACCCCACGACAAGGATCAAGATTGTTCGTCGCTGCTGGATGTAAATGCTGCGCCGGTGAACAACCCTGTAACAACCTGTCGTGAAGAAGTTCCACCCCCATGAACCCCCCAAAATCACTCCAAATCCCCACAGCGTACCCCCCCTGACAACTTCCAATAAACCCCCGAGGCGGAAGCACACCTCCACACAGTTTCAGGTACTGTCAGACCGAAAATAGTTAAGCCAAAACGAAGAATAACCAGGGTTTTCCTTTTGACACGCCTGGGGAGGAAGTAACCCCAGTGACAGAGGGTTAAAGAAACCAGAAAAGTGAGAGGCAGAAGCCAACATCCACACAACTCTCATACGCTCCGACGGAGGGATCCTTCAGCGCCCCGAACGGCCTGAAGAAAATCCCCACCAATCTTCATCTCACATGCAACAATCACTCATCACCAGAGATTTCATCCGCACCAGATCAAAGAGAAATAAAAGAAAACAAATTGTCATTCATCTAAGTAAACAGTTCATTCAAAACAAAATCGACATTCACTACATTACAAGAGAGAAATATAGACAAAGCTTGAAGAAGAAAAGAAGGCGAAGAATGAAGGACTGGTCATCTTAAAAATTTTGTATTGTAGGGAAACACCCTATATCCCCAAACCCCAAGGGATACCTAAAAGAAACGAAGAAGTTGTACTTCTTTAACGATTAACCTCGTTACCCTTATGTCTCCTTAGGAAAAACAGGATAACGTAACGCTCTTCCAATACAATCAAAAAGAAAACCATCCATTAACATTTCCCAACAGGGAACTCCGTATACGTTATACCCAAAAGAGGGAAAAGAACAAGATATTAAAGTTTCCCAAATAGTGTCCTTCCCGACTGTGCCCTTCCAACCACCCTAAACCTTAAAATGGGGAAAGAACAAGATATTAAAAGTTCCCCAAAGAGTGACCTACCCTACTGTGCCCTTCCAACCACCCTATGCACATCACACATCATTAATTCATCTCAGAGTTATCATAAGGTTTCAAATCCTTGGCATGCCAAGTCCCCTTTAATATTTTTCCGTCAGGATCTTTGAGTTCATAAACTCATCGTGAAAACTTTCGATTAATAATAGACAGTCCTATAAATTTTGCAGCAAGCTTGGAAGTAAACTGACGAGCAGCATCCGATAACACATAGTGTCTACGCAACACTGCTTGATCCGGAACGAACTCGAAAGGTCGTCGACGAAAGTCATAGCGAGTTTTTGACTTTTGATAAGCCTTATCCAAACGACGTTGAACATCAGCATACAGTTGCTTGAGTACTGTAGAACGATTATCTAAATCTCTATCCCGATTAAATTGAATTTCCGGATTTCCATCACCAACTACCGGTTCGTGATTTAATATGATTTCTCTGCCAAAATTAATGAAATATGGAGTTTTTCCCGTAACTTCATGAACTGAGGTACGTATAGCACAAACTACGTGAGACAAATATTTATCCCAGTCTCGATGACGGTCTGATACGTAAGCTGTCAACATAGTTTTCAGCACTCTGTTTATACGTTCCGTAGGATTAGCTTGAGGATGATAATTGGCAGTAAACGAAATCTTACAGCCATACTTCTGATTTAAAGTTTGAAACTCATGACTGCGAAACTGAACGCCATTATCACATATGATTCGCTTGGGAACCCCAAACATCAAAAATACGTCTTCCTCAACAATACGTGAGATAACCTTAGCTGATGCTGTACGGAGCGGAAACACTAATGGAAACTTACTAAAACAATCAGCCACTACGAATATATACGCGTACCCTCGTACTGAACGAGGTAAAGGACCTACAATATCACAACAGATTAGTTCCCAAGGCTTCGAAATTAATGAATATCCACCCATATACCCTGCAGGGGCTCTCTGTTCTGGTTTAATTCGTTGACACGTTTCGCAACGGCGAACATAAGCAGCCACATCATAACGTAGTTTAGGCCAGTAGTATCTTTGTGCAATACGATGAAAAGTTTTATTAACACCCGTATGACCAGCGGTCGGAATATCGTGATTTTGTTTGATAACTTCTTGGCGTTGAGTCTTTGGAACAACCAGTTTCCAATGATCTTCATCATCTGCCAAGTCTGGATAATCGGTTCGAACATGTTTATACAATTGACCGTCACTAACTCTCCAATGGGGAAATTTTCGAGGATTGTTAATAACAAATCGACACATACGATGATACCATGGATTACCAGCAGGACCAAACTGAACGTTAATAGCATCAATAACAGGAACAGCACGAGACAAAGTGTCAGGCACAACATGTTCTTTACCTTTTCGATGAATAATGTCAAAATCATATTGTTGAAGGCGAACTGCCCATCGAGCGATACGACCAACAGGGTCTTTAATACTATTAAGCCATTTTAAGCTATAATGATCAGTTACTACCGTGAACTTAGTTCCCTCAATATATGGTCTAAGTTTTTCAATAGCAAAAAGGACAGCGAGGCATTCACGCTCTGTTGTGCTAAAATTTCGTTCGTTTCTAGTAAGCGACCGACTAATGTAACATATAACTTTCTCTCCATCAGCTTGATGTTGAGTAAGTACGGCACCAATACCATAACCAGAAGCATCCGTTTGAATAACAAAGGGTACTGAAAAATCAGGGCAAGCTAATATCGGAGCAGATATCAAATGTTCTTTAATATCACTGAAGGCTCGTTCACAATTACTATCCCAGAAAAATTTCGCATTCTTGCGGAGCAAGGATGTAAGAGGTCCGATAAGTGAAGAAAAATTCGGAACAAAGCGACGGTACCATGACGCCATACCAATTACACGACGTACTTCCTTCACTGACACAGGAGTAGGAATACGATTAATTGCATCTACTTTTTCTGGGTCTACTAATAAACCGCGTGAATTCACTACATAACCGAGATACTTAAGTTCTGGCTTACAAAAATGACATTTATTTTGGTTTAAAGTAAGACCAGCAGCTAATAACCGAGACACAACCTCACGAAGAGTAGAAAGATGTTTTTCGAAAGTTGGCGTACAGATTACAATATCGTCAAGATACGTAAAGACATATGGTTCCAAATCAGCACCAATAACCCTATCAATTAGGCGTTGCCACGTTGCCGCCGCCGTATGCAAACCAAACGGTAGGCGGCGAAATTGAAATAACCCCCTATTAGGTACAGTAAACGCTGTTAAAGGGCGTGAAGAAACAGCCACAGGTATCTGCCAATATGCGGATTTAATATCAAGAGTCGTAAGATAATGTGCGTCACGAAGTTTATCCAAAGTACTTGATACATATGGAATAGGATAAGCATCAGGTTGACTGACTTTATTAAGTTGGCGATAATCAACACAGAACCGATAACTACCATCTTTCTTTTTAATCATTACTATCGGAGATGACCAAGCAGAAGTCGACGGTTCTACCACTCCCTCATCCAACATTTTCTTTAACTCAAGATCTACCTGTTTCTGCAGAGCAGGAGAAATAGGATAATATCGCTGCTTAATAGGCGACGATGTGGTTTTAATCTCATGTTCAACAAGATTGGTGCGTCCTAACTTATTTCCCATTTTACTAAAAACTTCTTTGACAAAACAATCTAATTGTTCTCGCTGAACTTCAGATAAATGCAGGGGGAGTTTGTTACGTGTCAAAAGCATTTGATATTAATACTAGTGTTGAATGAGGAATCTAGTGAGAGTGACGCGATAAAATTAATATCAGATTGGCTTTGTTCGTTGCTAGAGAAGAGATAAAAACAACGTTTGTTTGTTTGAGAGAAAATTTGTATATCAGCTTTTTAAAAAAAGGCAAGAGTTTTCGTGGGGTGTAAATGACAATCTCGCCATTTAATATGGTTTGGTGATAGTAAAGAATTGGGTTACTGGCCAACCGTTCCTGTAAGGGAGATCATTAAGCGGATGTCATTTTTCCAATGAATATTATATTCAAGCTGTGAAGCGATTTGGGAAACACGAATTCAACGATTGCGAAGTTTATTGCCTGTGAACAGGCAACAACTATTAGGCGGAAAATCTTGGAAAGATAATCTACGGAGAATCGACCGCAGTCTTGGGGGTCGATGTGTAGCGAATGACAGCCGAGGTTGGGGCCTGTCAAGCTGACATGTGATAGGAGTAACGGGACGTATTAAATGTCTGCGAGTATATCGGCACAAAGATAAGTGTTTTAGCTAGAATCTGATGATATTTTTGCATATAAAAACTGTGTAACCATTAAACTTACGAGCGGTTTAAGTTAAGCTATTTGGGGTACCCTGCGTTAGGTTGTAATATTAAAGATGCTAATTGTCTGATCGATGGTAATAATGTTCTAGTAGTAATAAAACTGGCCTCCGAGATAAACTCGTGGTTGAAACTGATAATTAAGAGCTAAGGAAAATATAATTACTATGGAGATAATAAGACAGAAAAGCGCAATCGTACCTGATCATAATCAGCCCTTAGAAACACACTGCTCATTGAAATTGGTTGAGCGCACGTAATTTGACATAATTAAAATCAAACCTCAGCCGCGCCGGTATCGGCGGGCTCAAGCGAAGACAGCAAGTGCCAGGTACAAAAATTTCGAGCCCACAGGAAGGACTCGGACTCTGATAAGAGATAGCGGAGGTCGAGAGGGCATCGTGCAAACGAAAAGAACTTGATACAGGCACAAAATGCGTTGGTTTGGAAAATTGAAGAATTTGAAATGCAAAAGGATTTATAATTCAACTAAAAATATACAGGTTAAGCCTGAAATAATTGGATAAATGGCGAAACAATTAGGCTAAGCCAAAAAATTGTTTCAAGTGCA
>CALNHX010005692.1:0-102356 GCA_940337035.1 Agriotes lineatus
GGTATTGAACTGGAAAATCACCTATTTCACATCAATGCACATTAAAAATGTAATAAAAATGTAGTTTGAAAAAAAATCGTTAGAGCCGTTTTTAAAAAATAAAAAATCTCAAAAATCACAACAGTAAACACCTACTTCCGGTTATGCGATTTTCTTCAAAAGCTTGCTGTCGCATCTACATAGTACACAAAACTTATATATGCAGTTTCAACGCCATACCTCTTTTCGCTTTTGAGATATTCTGTTTACAGACAGACAGACAGGCACACAGACACATACACAGACACACAGACAGATCAATGAACAAAAACATGTTTTTTGAGTTCAGGGGACTCTGAAACGTGAAGATCTGTTGAAAACTCAATTTCGAATTTTTGGGGTGAATCCATTACTTCCTTTATTCTAAAAGGAAGTAAAAATCCAAGGCCGACCTTCATGCAAAAGAGGTGTTAACCTGTTACGTGTACTATCCAAAACAAACAAACAAAAATCTGGTGTGATACACTCACACAACTTCCTTTTACAGTGATCTTATAATTATCCAGAAAATTGATTTTTAATTTTTTAGCATTTGTCAAAAGTTTTCAAAAATTACAAATTCTACAAAAATCGTACAAAATAGGGCGTTAGTTCAAGAGACAAATTTTCTCTAAAATTTTAAGTTAAATTCAAAAACGTAATAATATACCGCGTGTTCTATTTAAAATAGGAGTTAATAAAGAAAATAGAAAACAAAACAAAACAAACTCATTTTAGAGGTATTGAACTGGAAAATCACCTATTTCACATCAATGCACATTAAAAATGTAATAAAAATGTAGTTTAAAAAAAATCGTTAGAGCGGTTTTGAAAAAATCAAAAATCTGAAAAATCACAACAGTAAACACCTACTTCCGGTTATGCGATTTTCTTCAAAAGCTTGCTGTCGCATCTACATAGTACACAAAACTTATATATGAAGTTTCAACGCCATACCTCTTTTCGTTTTTGAGATATTCTGTTTACAGACAGACAGACAGGCACACAGACACATACACAGACACACAGACAGATCAATGAACAAAAACATGTTTTTTGAGTTCAGGGAACTCTGAAACGTGAAGATCTGTTGAAAACTCAATTTCGAATTTTTGGGGTGAATCCATTACTTCCTTTATTCTAAAAGGAAGTAAAAATCCAAGGCCGACCTTCATGCAAAAGAGGTGTTAACCTGTTACGTGTACTATCCAAAACAAACAAACAAAAATCTGGTGTGATACACTCACACAACTTCCTTTTACAGTGATCTTATAATTATCCAGAAAATTGATTTTTAATTTTTTAGCATTTGTCAAAATTTTCAAAAATTACAAATTCTACAAAAAGCGTACAAAATAGGGCGTTAGTTCAAGAGACACATTTCATCTAAAATTATAAGCTAAATTAAAAAACGTAATAATATACCGCGTGTTCTATTTAAAATAGGAGTTAATAAAGAAAATAGAAAACAAAACAAAACAAACTCATTTTAGAGGTATTGAACTGGAAAATCACCTATTTCACATCAATGCACATTAAAAATGTAATAAAAATGTAGTTTGAAAAAAAATCGTTAGAGCCGTTTTTGAAAAAATCAAAAATCTGAAAAATCACAACAGTAAACACCTACTTCCGGTTATGCGATTTTCTTCAAAAGCTTGCTGTCGCATCTACATAGTACACAAAACTTATATATGAAGTTTCAACGCCATACCTCTTTTCGCTTTTGAGATATTCTGTTTACAGACAGACAGACAGGCACACAGACACATACACAGACAGACACACAGACAGATCAATGAACAAAAACATGTTTTTTGAGTTCAGGGGACTCTGAAACGTGAAGATCTGTTAAAAACTCAATTTCGAATTTTTGGGGTGAATCCATTACTTCTTTATTCTAAAAGGAAGTAAAAATCCAAGGCCGACCTTCATGCAAAAGAGGTGTTAACCTGTTACGTGTACTATCCAAAACAAACAAACAAAAATCTGGTGTGATACACTCACACAACTTCCTTTTACAGTGATCTTATAATTATCCAGAAAATTGATTTTAATTTTTTAGCATTTGTCAAAAGTTTTCAAAAATTACAAATTCTACAAAAACCGTACAAAATAGGGCGTTAGTTCAAGAGACAAATTTTCTCTAAAATTTTAAGCTAAATTCAAAAACGTAATAATATACAGCGTGTTCTATTTAAAATAGGAGTTAATAAAGAAAATAGAAAACAAAACAAAACAAACTCATTTTAGAGGTATTGAACTGGAAAATCACCTATTTCACATCAATGCACATTAAAAATGTAATAAAAATGTAGTTTAAAAAAATCGTTTGAGCCGTTTTTGAAAAAAATCAAAAATCTGAAAAATCACAACAGTAAACACCTACTTCCGGTTATGCGATTTTCTTCAAAAGCTTGCTGTCGCATCTACATAGTACACAAAACTTATATATGGAGTTTCAACGCCATACCTCTTTTCGCTTTTGAGATATTCTGTTTACAGGCAGACAGACAGGCACACAGACACATACACAGACACACAGACAGATCAATAAAAAAAAACATGTTTTTTGAGTTCAGGGGACTCTGAAACGTGAAGATCTGTTGAAAACTCAATTTCGAATTTTTGGGGTGAATCCATTACTTCCTTTATTCTAAAAGGAAGTAAAAATCCAAGGCCGACCTTCATGCAAAAGAGGTGTTAACCTGTTACGTGTACTATCCAAAACAAACAAACAAAAATCTGGTGTGATACACTCACACAACTTCCTTTTACAGTGATCTTATAATTATCCAGAAATTGATTTTTAATTTTTTAGCATTTGTCAAAATTTTCAAAAATTACAAATTCTACAAAAAGCGTACAAAATAGGGCGTTAGTTCAAGAGACACATTTTCTCTAAAATTTTAAGCTAAATTCAAAAACGTAATAATATACAGCGTGTTCTATTTAAAATAGGAGTTAATAAAGAAAATAGAAAACAAAACAAAACAAACTCATTTTAGAGGTATTGAACTGGAAATTCACCTATTTCACATCAATGCACATTAAAAATGTAATAAAAATGTAGTTTGAAAAAAAATCGTTAGAGCCGTTTTTGAAAAAATCAAAAATCTGAAAAATCACAACAGTAAACACCTACTTCCGGTTATGCGATTTTCTTCAAAAGCTTGCTGTCGCATCTACATAGTACACAAAACTTATATATGAAGTTTCAACGCCATACCTCTTTTCGCTTTTGAGATATTCTGTTTACAGACAGACAGACAGGCACACAGACACATACACAGACAGACACACAGACAGATCAATGAACAAAAACATGTTTTTTGAGTTCAGGGGACTCTGAAACGTGAAGATCTGTTGAAAACTCAATTTCGAATTTTTGGGGTGAATCCATTACTTCCTTTATTCTAAAAGGAAGTAAAAATCCAAGGCCGACCTTCATGCAAAAGAGGTGTTAACCTGTTACGTGTACTATCCAAAACAAACAAACAAAAATCTATTGTGATACACTCACACAACTTCCTTTTACAGTGATCTTATAATTATCCAGAAAATTGATTTTTAATTTTTTAGCATTTGTCAAAAGTTTTCAAAAATTACAAATTCTACAAAACCCGTACAAAATAAGGCGTTAGTTCAAGAGACAAATTTTCTCTAAAATTTTAAACTAAATTCAAAAACGTAATAATATACAGCGTGTTCTATTTAAAATAGGAGTTAATAAAGAAAATAGAAAACAAAACAAAACAAACTCATTTTAGAGGTATTGAACTGGAAAATCACCTATTTCACATCAATGCACATTAAAAATGTAATAAAAATGTAGTTTAAAAAAAATCGTTAGAGCCGTTTTTGAAAAAATCAAAAATCTGAAAAATCACAACAGTAAACACCTACTTCCGGTTATGCGATTTTCTTCAAAAGCTTGCTGTCGCATCTACATAGTACACAAAACTTATATATGGAGTTTCAACGCCATACCTCTTTTCGCTTTTGAGATATTCTGTTTACAGACAGACAGACAGGCACACAGACACATACACAGACACACAGACAGATCAATGAACAAAAACATGTTTTTTGAGTTCAGGGGACTCTGAAACGTGAAGATCTGTTGAAAACTCAATTTCGAATTTTTGGGGTGAATCCATTACTTCCTTTATTCTAAAAGGAAGTAAAAATCCAAGGCCGTGCTTCATGCAAAAGAGATGTTAACCTGTTACGTGTACTATCCAAAACAAACAAACAAAAATCTGGTGTGATACACTCACACAACTTCCTTTTACAGTGATCTTATAATTATCCAGAAAATTGATTTTTAATTTTTTAGCATTTGTCAAAAGTTTTCAAAAATTACAAATTCTACAAAAACCGTACAAAATAGGGCGTTATTTCAAGAGACAAATTTTCTCTAAAATTTTAAGCTAAATTCAAAAACGTAATAATATACCGCGTGTTCTATTTAAAATAGGAGTTAATAAAGAAAATAGAAAACAAAACAAAACAAACTCATTTTAGAGGTATTGAACTGGAAAATCACCTATTTCACATCAATGCACATTAAAAATGTAATAAAAATGTAGTTTGAAAAAAAATCGTTAGAGCCGTTTTTAAAAAAATAAAAAATCTCAAAAATCACAACAGTAAACACCTACTTCCGGTTATGCGATTTTCTTCAAAAGCTTGCTGTCGCATCTACATAGTACACAAAACTTATATATGCAGTTTCAACGCCATACCTCTTTTCGCTTTTGAGATATTCTGTTTACAGACAGACAGACAGGCACACAGACACATACACAGACAGATCAATGAACAAAAACATGTTTTTTGAGTTCAGGGGACTCTGAAACGTGAAGATCTGTTGAAAACTCAATTTCGAATTTTTGGGGTGAATCCATTACTTCCTTTATTCTAAAAGGAAGTAAAAATCCAAGGCCGACCTTCATGCAAAAGAGCTGTTAACCTGTTACGTGTACTATCCAAAACAAACAAACAAAAATCTGGTGTGATACACTCACACAACTTCCTTTTACAGTGATCTTATAATTATCCAGAAAATTGATTTTTAATTTTTTAGCATTTGTCAAAAATTTTCAAAAATTACAAATTCTACAAAAAGCGTACAAAATAGGGCGTTAGTTCAAGAGACACATTTTCTCTAAAATTTTAAGCTAAATTCAAAAACGTAATAATATACAGCGTGTTCTATTTAAAATAGGAGTTAATAAAGAAAATAGAAAACAAAACAAAACAAACTCATTTTAGAGGTATTGAACTGGAAATTCACCTATTTCACATCAATGCACATTAAAAATGTAATAAAAATGTAGTTTGAAAAAAAATCGTTAGAGCCGTTTTTGAAAAAATCAAAAATCTGAAAAATCACAACAGTAAACACCTACTTCCGGTTATGCGATTTTCTTCAAAAGCTTGCTGTCGCATCTACATAGTACACAAAACTTATATATGAAGTTTCAACGCCATACCTCTTTTCGCTTTTGAGATATTCTGTTTACAGACAGACAGACAGGCACACAGACACATACACAGACAGACACACAGACAGATCAATGAACAAAAACATGTTTTTTGAGTTCAGGGGACTCTGAAACGTGAAGATCTGTTGAAAACTCAATTTCGAATTTTTGGGGTGAATCCATTACTTCCTTTATTCTAAAAGGAAGTAAAAATCCAAGGCCGACCTTCATGCAAAAGAGGTGTTAACCTGTTACGTGTACTATCCAAAACAAACAAACAAAAATCTGGTGTGATACACTCACACAACTTCCTTTTACAGTGATCTTATAATTATCCAGAAAATTGATTTTTAATTTTTTAGCATTTGTCAAAAGTTTTCAAAAATTACAAATTCTACAAAACCCGTACAAAATAAGGCGTTAGTTCAAGAGACAAATTTTCTCTAAAATTTTAAACTAAATTCAAAAACGTAATAATATACAGCGTGTTCTATTTAAAATAGGAGTTAATAAAGAAAATAGAAAACAAAACAAAACAAACTCATTTTAGAGGTATTGAACTGGAAAATCACCTATTTCACATCAATGCACATTAAAAATGTAATAAAAATGTAGTTTAAAAAAATCGTTAGAGCCGTTTTTGAAAAAATCAAAAATCTGAAAAATCACAACAGTAAACACCTACTTCCGGTTATGCGATTTTCTTCAAAAGCTTGCTGTCGCATCTACATAGTACACAAAACTTATATATGGAGTTTCAACGCCATACCTCTTTTCGCTTTTGAGATATTCTGTTTACAGAGAGACAGACAGGCACACAGACACATACACAGACACACAGACAGATCAATGAACAAAAACATGTTTTTTGAGTTCAGGGGACTCTGAAACGTGAAGATCTGTTGAAAACTCAATTTCGAATTTTTGGGGTGAATCCATTACTTCCTTTATTCTAAAAGGAAGTAAAAATCCAAGGCCGTGCTTCATGCAAAAGAGATGTTAACCTGTTACGTGTACTATCCAAAACAAACAAACAAAAATCTGGTGTGATACACTCACACAACTTCCTTTTACAGTGATCTTATAATTATCCAGAAAATTGATTTTTAATTTTTTAGCATTTGTCAAAAGTTTTCAAAAATTACAAATTCTACAAAAACCGTACAAAATAGGGCGTTATTTCAAGAGACAAATTTTCTCTAAAATTTTAAGCTAAATTCAAAAACGTAATAATATACCGCGTGTTCTATTTAAAATAGGAGTTAATAAAGAAAATAGAAAACAAAACAAAACAAACTCATTTTAGAGGTATTGAACTGGAAAATCACCTATTTCACATCAATGCACATTAAAAATGTAATAAAAATGTAGTTTGAAAAAAAATCGTTAGAGCCGTTTTTAAAAAAATAAAAAATCTCAAAAATCACAACAGTAAACACCTACTTCCGGTTATGCGATTTTCTTCAAAAGCTTGCTGTCGCATCTACATAGTACACAAAACTTATATATGCAGTTTCAACGCCATACCTCTTTTCGCTTTTGAGATATTCTGTTTACAGACAGACAGACAGGCACACAGACACATACACAGACACACAGACAGATCAATGAACAAAAACATGTTTTTTGAGTTCAGGGGACTCTGAAACGTGAAGATCTGTTGAAAACTCAATTTCGAATTTTTGGGGTGAATCCATTACTTCCTTTATTCTAAAAGGAAGTAAAAATCCAAGGCCGACCTTCATGCAAAAGAGCTGTTAACCTGTTACGTGTACTATCCAAAACAAACAAACAAAAATCTGGTGTGATACACTCACACAACTTCCTTTTGCAGTGATCTTATAATTATCCAGAAAATTGATTTTTAATTTTTTAGCATTTGTCAAAAGTTTTCAAAAATTACAAATTCTACAAAAATCGTACAAAATAGGGCGTTAGTTCAAGAGACAAATTTTTTCTAAAATTTTAAGTTAAATTCAAAAACGTAATAATATACCGCGTGTTCTATTTAAAATAGGAGTTAATAAAGAAAATAGAAAACAAAACAAAACAAACTCATTTTAGAGGTATTGAACTGGAAAATCACCTATTTCACATCAATGCACATTAAAAATGTAATAAAAATGTAGTTTAAAAAAAATCGTTAGAGCGGTTTTTGAAAAAATCAAAAATCTGAAAAATCACAACAGTAAACACCTACTTCCGGTTATGCGATTTTCTTCAAAAGCTTGCTGTCGCATCTACATAGTACACAAAACTTATATATGAAGTTTCAACGCCATACCTCTTTTCGTTTTTGAGATATTCTGTTTACAGACAGACAGACAGGCACACAGACACATACACAGACACACAGACAGATCAATGAACAAAAACATGTTTTTTGAGTTCAGGGAACTCTGAAACGTGAAGATCTGTTGAAAACTCAATTTCGAATTTTTGGGGTGAATCCATTACTTCCTTTATTCTAAAAGGAAGTAAAAATCCAAGGCCGACCTTCATGCAAAAGAGGTGTTAACCTGTTACGTGTACTATCCAAAACAAACAAACAAAAATCTGGTGTGATACACTCACACAACTTCCTTTTACAGTGATCTTATAATTATCCAGAAAATTGATTTTAAATTTTTTAGCATTTGTCAAAAATTTTAAAAAATTACAAATTTTACAGAAAGCGTACAAAATAAAGCGTTAGTTCAAGAGACACATTTTCTCTAAAATTTTAAGATAAATTCAAAAACGTAATAATATACCGCGTGTTCTATTTAAAATAGGAGTTAATAAAGAAAATAGAAAACAAAACAAACTCATTTTAGAGGTATTGAACTGGAAAATCACCTATTTCACATCAATGCACATTAAAAATGTAATAAAAATGTAGTTTGAAAAAAATCGTTAGAGCCGTTTTTGAAAAAATCAAAAATCTGAAAAATTTACAACAGTAAACACCTACTTCCGGTTATGCGATTTTCTTCAAAAGCGTGCTGTCGCATCTACATAGTACACAAAACTTATATATGAAGTTTCAACGCCATACCTCTTTTCGTTTTTGAGATATTTTGTTTACAAACAGACAGACAGACAGGCACACAGACACATACACAGACATACACACAGACAGATCAATGAACAAAAACATGTTTTTTGAGTTCAGGGGACTCTGAAACCTGAAGATCTGTTGAAAACTCAATTTCGAATTTTTGGGGTGAATCCATTACTTCCTTTATTCTAAAAGGAAGTAAAAATCCAAGGGCGACCTTCATGCAAAAGATGTGTTAACCTGTTACGTGTACTATCCAAAACAAACAAACAAAAATCTGGTGTGATACACTCACACAACTTCCTGTTACAGTGATCTTATAATTATCCAGAAAATTGATTTTTAATTTTTTAGCATTTGTCAAAAATTTTTAAAAATTACAAATTCTACAAAAACCGTACAAAATAGGGCGTTAGTTCAAGAGACCCATTTTCTCTAAAATTTTAAGCTAAATTCAAAAACGTAATAATATACCGCGTGTTCTATTTAAAATAGGAGTTAATAAAGAAAATAGAAAACAAAACAAAACAAACTCATTTTAGAGGTATTGAACTGGAAAATCACCTATTTCACATCAATGCACATTAAAAATGTAATAAAAATGTAGTTTGAAAAAAAATCGTTAGAGCCGTTTTTGAAAAAATAAAAAATCTGAAAAATCGCAACAGTAAACACCTACTTCCGGTTATGCGATTTTCTTCAAAAGCTTGCTGTCGCATCTACATAGTACACAAAACTTATATATGAAGTTTCAACGCCATACCTCTTTTCGTTTTTTAGATATTCTGTTTACAGACAGACAGACAGGCACACAGACACATACACAGACACACAGACAGATCAATGAACAAAAACATGTTTTTTGAGTTCAGGGGACTCTGAAACGTGAAGATCTGTTGAAAACTCAATTTCGAATTTTTGGGGTGAATCCATTACTTCCTTTATTCTAAAAGGAAGTAAAAATCCAAGGCCGACCTTCATGCAAAAGAGGTGTTAACCTGTTACGTGTACTATCCAAAACAAACAAACAAAAATCTGGTGTGATACACTCACACAACTTCCTTTTACAGTGATCTTATAATTATCCAGAAAATTGATTTTAAATTTTTTAGCATTTGTCAAAAATTTTAAAAAATTACAAATTCTACAGAAAGCGTACAAAATAAAGCGTTAGTTCAAGAGACACATTTTCTCTAAAATTTTAAGATAAATTCAAAAACGTAATAATATACCGCGTGTTCTATTTAAAATAGGAGTTAATAAAGAAAATAGAAAACAAAACAAAACAAACTCATTTTAGAGGTATTGAACTGGAAAATCACCTATTTCACATCAATGCACATTAAAAATGTAATAAAAATGCAGTTTGAAAAAAATCGTTAGAGCCGTTTTTGAAAAAATCAAAAATCTGAAAAATCACAACAGTAAACACCTACTTCCGGTTATGCGATTTTCTTCAAAAGCGTGCTGTCGCATCTACATAATACACAAAACTTATATATGAAGTTTTAACGCCATACCTCTTTTCGTTTTTTAGATATTCTGTTTACAGACAGACAGACAGACAGGCTTACAGACACATACACAGACAGACACACAGACAGATCAATGAACAAAAACATGTTTTTTGAGTTCAGGGGACTCTGAAACGTGAAGATCTGTTGAAAACTCAATTTCGAATTTTTGGGGTGAATCCATTACTTCTTTTATTCTAAAAGGAAGTGAAAATCCAAGGCCGACCCTCATGCAAAAGAGGTGTTAACCTGTTTCGTGTACTATCCAAAACAAACAAACAAAAATCTGGTGTGATACACTCACACAACTTCCTTTTACAGTGATCTTATAATTATCCAGAAAATTGATTTTTAATTTTTTAGCATTTGTCAAAAGTTTTCAAAAATTACAAATTCTACAAAAACCGTACAAAATAGGGCGTTAGTTCAAGAGACCCATTTTCTCTAAAATTTTAAGCTAAATTGAAAAACGTAATAATATACCGCGTGTTCTATTTAAAGTAGTAGTTAATAAAGAAAATAGAAAACAAAACAAAACAAACTCATTTTAGAGGTATTGAACTGGAAAATCACCTATTTCACATCAATGCACATTAAAAATGTAATAAAAATGTAGTTTGAAAAAAAATCGTTAGAGCCGTTTTTGAAAAAATCAAAAATCTGAAAAATCACAACAGTAAACACCTACTTCCGGTTATGCGATTTTCTTCAAAAGCTTGCTGTCGCATCTACATAGTACACAAAACTTATATATGAAGTTTCAACGCCATACCTCTTTTCGCTTTTGAGATATTCTGTTTACAGACAGACAGACAGGCACACAGACACATACACAGACACACAGACAGATCAATAAACAAAAACATGTTTTTTCAGTTCAGGGAACTCTGAAACGTGAAGATCTGTTGAAAACTCAATTTCGAATTTTTGGGGTGAATCAATTACTTCCTTTATTCTAAGAAGTAAAAATCCAAGGCCGACCTTCATGCAAAAGAGGTGTTAACCTGTTACGTGTACTATCCAAAACAAACAAACAAAAATCTGGTGTGATACACTCACACAACTTCCTTTTACAGTGATCGTATAATTATCCAGAAACTTGATTTTTAATTTTTTAGCATTTGTAAAAATTTTTCAAAAATTACAAATTCTTCAAAAACCGTACAAAATAGGGCGTTAGTTCAAGAGACACATTTCACTTAAAATTTTAAGCTAAATTCGAAAACGTAATAATATACCGCGTGTTCTATTTAAAATAGCAGTTGAGAAAGAAAATAGAAAACAAAACAAAACAAACTCATTTTAGAGGTATTGAACTGGAAAATCACCTATTTCACATCAATGCACATTAAAAATGTAATAAAAATGCAGTTTGAAAAAAATCGTTAGAGCCGTTTTTGAAAAAATCAAAAATCTGAAAAATCACAACAGTAAACACCTACTTCCGGTTATGCGATTTTCTTCAAAAATTTGCTGTCGCATCTACATAGTACACAAACCTTATATATGAAGTTTCAACGCCATACCTCTTTTCGTTTTTGAGATATTCTGTTTACAGACAGACAGACAGGCACACAGACACATACACAGACAGACACACAGACAGATCAATGAAGAAAAACATGTTTTTTGAGTTCAGGGGACTCTGAAACGTGAAGATCTGTTGAAAACTCAATTTCGAATTTTTGGGGTGAATCCATGACCTCCTTTATTCTAAAAGGAAGTACAAATCCAAGGCCGACCTTCATGCAAAAGAGGTGTTAACCTGTTACGTGTACTATCCAAAACAAACAAACAAAAATCTGGTGTGATACACTCACACAACTTCCTTTTACAGTGATCGTATAATTATCCAGAAACTTGATTTTTAATTTTTTAGCATTTGTAAAAATTTTTCAAAAATTACAAATTCTACAAAAACCGTACAAAATAGGACGTTAGTTCAAGAGACACATTTCATCTAAAATTTTAAGCTAAATTCGAAAACCTAATAATATACCGCGTGTTCTATTTAAAATAGGAGTTAATAAAGAAAATAGAAAACAAAACAAAACAAACTCATTTTACAGGTATTGAACTGGAAAATCACCTATTTCACATCAATGCACATTAAAAATGTAATAAAAATGTAGTTTGAAAAAAAATCGTTAGAGCCGTTTTTGAAAAAATCAAAAATCTGAAAAATCACAACAGTAAACACCTACTTCCGGTTATGCGATTTTCTTCAAAAGCTTGCTGTCGCATCTACATAGTACACAAAACTTATATATGAAGTTTCAACGCCATACCTCTTTTCGCTTTTGAGATATTCTGTTTACAGACAGACAGACAGGCACACAGACACATACACAGACACACAGACAGATCAATAAACAAAAACATGTTTTTTCAGTTCAGGGAACTCTGAAACGTGAAGATCTGTTGAAAACTCAATTTCGAATTTTTGGGGTGAATCAATTACTTCCTTTATTCTAAGAAGTAAAAATCCAAGGCCGACCTTCATGCAAAAGAGGTGTTAACCTGTTACGTGTACTATCCAAAACAAACAAACAAAAATCTGGTGTGATACACTCACACAACTTCCTTTTACAGTGATCGTATAATTATCCAGAAACTTGATTTTTAATTTTTTAGCATTTGTAAAAAATTTTCAAAAATTACAAATTCTTCAAAAACCGTACAAAATAGGGCGTTAGTTCAAGAGACACATTTCATTTAAAATTTTAAGCTAAATTCGAAAACGTAATAATATACCGCGTGTTCTATTTAAAATAGCAGTTGAGAAAGAAAATAGAAAACAAAACAAAACAAACTCATTTTAGAGGTATTGAACTGGAAAATCACCTATTTCACATCAATGCACATTAAAAATGTAATAAAAATGCAGTTTGAAAAAAATCGTTAGAGCCGTTTTTGAAAAAATCAAAAATCTGAAAAATCACAACAGTAAACACCTACTTCCGGTTATGCGATTTTCTTCAAAAATTTGCTGTCGCATCTACATAGTACACAAACCTTATATATGAAGTTTCAACGCCATACCTCTTTTCGTTTTTGAGATATTCTGTTTACAGACAGACAGACAGGCACACAGACACATACACAGACAGACACACAGACAGATCAATGAAGAAAAACATGTTTTTTGAGTTCAGGGGACTCTGAAACGTGAAGATCTGTTGAAAACTCAATTTCGAATTTTTGGGGTGAATCCATTACTTCCTTTATTCTAAAAGGAAGTACAAATCCAAGGCCGACCTTCATGCAAAAGAGGTGTTAACCTGTTACGTGTACTATCCAAAACAAACAAACAAAAATCTGGTGTGATACACTCACACAACTTCCTTTTACAGTGATCGTATAATTATCCAGAAACTTGATTTTTAATTTTTTAGCATTTGTAAAAATTTTTCAAAAATTACAAATTCTACAAAAACCGTACAAAATAGGACGTTAGTTCAAGAGACACATTTCATCTAAAATTTTAAGCTAAATTCGAAAACCTAATAATATACCGCGTGTTCTATTTAAAATAGGAGTTAATAAAGAAAATAGAAAACAAAACAAAACAAACTCATTTTACAGGTATTGAACTGGAAAATCACCTATTTCACATCAATGCACATTAAAAATTTAATAAAAATGTAGTTTGAAAAAAATCGTTAGAGCCGTTTTTGAAAAAATCAAAAATCTGAAAAATCACATCAGTAAACACCTACTTCCGGTTATGCGATTTTCTTCAAAAGCTTGCTGTCGCATCTACATAGTACACAAAACGTATATATGAAGTTTCAACGCCATACCTCTTTTCGTTTTTTAGATATTCTGTTTACAGACAGACAGACACACAGACAGATCAATGAACAAAAACATGTTTTTTGAGTTCAGGGGACTCTGAAACCTGAAGATCTGTTGAAAACTCAATTTCGAATTTTTGGGGTGAATCCATTACTTCTTTTATTCTAAAAGGAAGTAAAAATCCAAGGCCGACCTTCGTGCAAAAGAGGTGTGAACCTGTTACGTGTACTATCCAAAACAAACAAACAAAAATCTGGTGTGATACACTCACACAACTTCTTTTTACAGTGATCTTATAATTATCCAGAAAATTGATTTTTAATTTTTTAGCATTTGTCAAAAGTTTTCAAAAATTACAAATTCTACAAAAACCGTACAAAATAGGGCGTTAGTTCAAGAGACACATTTTATCTAAAATTTTAAGCTAAATTCAAAAACGTAATAATATACCGCGTGTTCTATTTAAAATAGGAGTTAATAAAGAAAATAGAAAACAAAACAAAACAAACTCATTTTAGAGGTATTGAACTGGAAAATCACCTATTTCACATCAATGCACATTAAAAATGTAATAAAAATGTAGTTTGAAAAAAATCGTTAGAGCCGTTTTTGAAAAAATCAAAAATCTGAAAAATCACAACAGTAAACACCTACTTCCGGTTATGCGATTTTCTTCAAAAGCTTGCTGTCGCATCTACATAGTACACAAAACTTATATATGAAGTTTCAACGCCATACCTCTTTTCGTTTTTGAGATATTCTGTTTACAGACAGACAGACAGGCACACAGACACATACACAGACAGACACACAGCCTGATCAATGAAGAAAAACATGTTTTTTGAGTTCAGGGGACTCTGAAACGTGAAGATCTGTTGAAAACTCAATTTCGAATTTTTGGGGTGAATCCATTACTTCTTTTATTCTAAAAGGAAGTAAAAATCCAAGGCCGACTTTCGTGCAAAAGAGGTGTTAACCTGTTACGTGTACTATCCAAAACAAACAAACAAAAATCTGGTGTGATACACTCACACAACTTCCTTTTACAGTGATCTTATAATTATCCAGAAAATTGATTTTTAATTTTTTAGCATTTGTCAAAAATTTTCAAAAATTACAAATTCTACAAAAACCGTACAAAATAGGGCGTTAGTTCAAGAGACACATTTCATCTAAAATTTTAAGCTAAATTCGAAAACGTAATAATATACCGCGTGTTCTATTTAAAATAGCAGTTAAGAAAGAAAATAGAAAACAAAACAAAACAAACTCATTTTAGAGGTATTGAACTGGAAAATCACCTATTTCACATCAATGCACATTAAAAATGCAATAAAAATGCAGTTTGAAAAAAATCGTTAGAGCCGTTTTTGAAAAAATCAAAAATCTGAAAAATCACAACAGTAAACACCTACTTCCGGTTATGCGATTTTCTTCAAAAGCTTGCTGTCGCATCTACATAGTACACAAAACGTATATATGAAGTTTCAACGCCATACCCCTTTTCGTTTTTGAGATATTCTGTTTACAGACAGACAGACAGGCACACAGACACATACACAGACAGACACACAGACAGATCAATGAAGAAAAACATGTTTTTTGAGTTCAGGGGACTCTGAAACGTGAAGATCTGTTGAAAACTCAATTTCGAATTTTTGGGGTGAATCCATTACTTCCTTTATTCTAAAAGGAAGTACAAATCCAAGGCCGACCTTCATGCAAAAGAGGTGTTAACCTGTTACGTGTACTATCCAAAACAAACAAACAAAAATCTGGTGTGATACACTCACACAACTTCCTTTTACAGTGATCGTATAATTATCCAGAAACTTGATTTTTAATTTTTTAGCATTTGTAAAAAATTTTCAAAAATTACAAATTCTACAAAAACCGTACAAAATAGGGCGTTAGTTCAAGAGACACATTTCATCTAAAATTTTAAGCTAAATTCGAAAACCTAATAATATACCGCGTGTTCTATTTAAAATAGGAGTTAATAAAGAAAATAGAAAACAAAACAAACTCATTTTAGAGGTATTGAACTGGAAAATCACCTATTTTACATCAATGCACATTAAAAATTTAATAAAAATGTAGTTTGAAAAAAATCGTTAGAGCCGTTTTTGAAAAAATCAAAAATCTGAAAAATCACATCAGTAAACACCTACTTCCGGTTATGCGATTTTCTTCAAAAGCTTGCTGTCGCATCTACATAGTACACAAAACGTATATATGAAGTTTCAACGCCATACCTCTTTTCGTTTTTTAGATATTCTGTTTACAGACAGACAGACACACAGACAGATCAATGAACAAAAACATGTTTTTTGAGTTCAGGGGACTCTGAAACCTGAAGATCTGTTGAAAACTCAATTTCGAATTTTTGGGGTGAATCCATTACTTCTTTTATTCTAAAAGGAAGTAAAAATCCAAGGCCGACCTTCGTGCAAAAGAGGTGTTAACCTGTTACGTGTACTATCCAAAACAAACAAACAAAAATCTGGTGTGCTACACTCACACAACTTCCTTTTACAGTGATCTTATAATTATCCAGAAAATAGATTTTTAATTTTTTAGCATTTGTCAAAAATTTTCAAAAATTACAAATTCTACAAAAACCGTACAAAATAGGGCGTTAGTTCAAGAGACACATTTCATCTAAAATTTTAAGCTAAATTCGAAAACGTAATAATATACCGCGTGTTCTATTTAAAATAGCAGTTAAGAAAGAAAATAGAAAACAAAACAAAACAAACTCATTTTAGAGGTATTGAACTGGAAAATCACCTATTTCACATCAATGCACATTAAAAATGCAATAAAAATGCAGTTTGAAAAGAATCGTTAGAGCCGTTTTTGAAAAAATCAAAAATCTGAAAAATCACAACAGTAAACACCTACTTCCGGTTATGCGATTTTCTTCAAAAGCTTGCTGTCGCATCTACATAGTACACAAAACTTATATATGAAGTTTCAACGCCATACCTCTTTTCGCTTTTGAGATATTCTGTTTACAGGCAGACAGACAGGCACACAGACACATACACAGACACACAGACAGATCAATGAACAAAAACATGTTTTTTGAGTTCAGGGGACTCTGAAACGTGAAGATCTGTTGAAAACTCAATTTCGAATTTTTGGGGTGAATCCATTACTTCTTTTATTCTAAAAGGAAGTAAAAATCCAAGGCCGACTTTCATGCAAAAGAGGTGTTAACCTGTTACGTGTACTATCCAAAACAAACAAACAAAAATCTGGTGTGATACACTCACACTAGGGATGAGCCAAACTGTGAGTTTGTAATCACATTGTGAAATGCTACTTTTTAGTGCAAAATCACAGTGTTTGTAACGTGTGATTGTGATCACAATTTCTAAATATTAAAATCCTCGTTGCCGGCGATCTGATCTGAGCGATTGCTGCCCGCTAATAACTCCTTGCAAGCTCAAGCGTAGGACTGTAAGGGTTATTATAATGATTGCGTCATTGGAAACGCGACTATCACTATCTAGAATCGCGTTAGTGTGATAATGGTGTGGAAACCGGTTACTATTCGCATCTATGTGACTGCACATCGAATGGATGAATTAAAATAATTTTTTAATAAATAATATAGAATTACTAATACAAACCACCCCGTAAAAAATAAATATTTACTCATCAAAATATGATATATTACATATTTTAGTAGGAAATACAAAATAAAAATAAATTCTTCAAACAAATAAGAAAATTAACGATATTTCATTGAGGAGAAGGTACACGAGCATTTATAATTAATTATAAAAACAAAAAAGTTAAAATATATTCTTCGATAAAACAACATCAACAGTAAAACATTTGCATAAACAGATACTGAATTTAATCACTATTATTTTCTGCTCAAAATCACCGCCACAACTAAGCATTTAAGCAGGGTGCAAAAACGACAGCGCGCTACTTGTTGCAACTGCGTGAAGTCGATTGGTGAGTGAGAGAATCGCGAGGGAAAAGGAAACGCAACGTCTGACAAACTGTGAGTACTGTGAGTTCAGATTTTGAATCAATACTGCCTACTCAAAACTTGAAAATCACAGTCACAGTTTTGGTAGCAAATGAATCACAGGTAGTGTTTGTGATTTTTCAATCACAGTGAAAAGATCACCGTTTGCAAAATATTGCTCATCTCTAACCCACACAACTTCCTTTTACAGTGATCTTATAATTATCCAGAAAATTGATTTTTAATTTTTTAGCATTTGTCAAAAGTTTTCAAAAATTACAAATTCTTCAAAAACCGTACAAAATAGGGCGTTAGTTCAAGAGACACATTTTATCTAAAATTTTAAGCTAAATTCAAAAACGTAATAATATACCGCGTGTTCTATTTAAAATAGGAGTTAATAAAGAAAATAGAAAACAAAACAAAACAAACTCATTTTAGAGGTATTGAACTGGAAAATCACCTATTTCACATCAATGCACATTAAAAATGTAATAAAAATGTAGTTTGAAAAAAATCGTTAGAGCCGTTTTTGAAAAAATCAAAAATCTGAAAAATCACAACAGTAAACACCTACTTCCGGTTATGCGATTTTCTTCAAAAGCTTGCTGTCGCATCTAGATAGTACACAAAACTTATATATGAAGTTTCAACGCCATACCCCTTTTCGTTTTTGGGATATTCTGTTTACAGACAGACAGACAGGCACACAGACACATACACAGACAGACACACAGACAGATCAATAAACAAAAACATGTTTTTTGAGTTCAGGGGACTCTGAAACGTGAAGATCTGTTGAAAATTTAATTTCGAATTTTTGGAGTGAATCCATTACTTCCTTTATTCTAAAAGGAAGTAAAAATCCAAGGCCGACCTTCATGCAAAAGAGGTGTTAACCTGTTACGTGTAATATCCAAAACAAACAAACAAAAATCTGGTGTGATACACTCACACAACTTCCTTTTACAGTGATCTTATAATTATCCAGAAAATTGATTTTTAATTTTTTAGCATTTGTCAAAAATTTTCAAAAATTACAAATTCTACAAAAACCGTACAAAATAGGGCGTTAGTTCAAGAGACACATTTCATCTAAAATTTTAAGCTAAATTCGAAAACGTAATAATATACCGCGTGTTCTATTTAAAATAGCAGTTAAGAAAGAAAATAGAAAACAAAACAAACTCATTTTAGAGGTATTGAACTGGAAAATCACCTATTTCACATCAATGCACATTAAAAATGTAATAAAAATGCAGTTTGAAAAAATCGTTAGATCCGTTTTTGAAAAAATCAAAAATCTGAAAAATCACAACAGTAAACACCTACTTCCGGTTATGCGATTTTCTTCAAAAGCTTGCTGTCGCATCTACATAGTACACAAAACTTATATATGAAGTTTCAACGCCATACCTCTTTTCGTTTTTGAGATATTCTGTTTACAGACAGACAGACAGGCACACAGACACATACACAGACAGACACACAGACAGATCAATGAACAAAAACATGTTTTTTGAGTTCAGGGGACTCTGAAACGAGAAGATCTGTTGAAAATTCAATTTCGAATTTTTGGAGTGAATCCATTACTTCCTTTATTCTAAAAGGAAGTACAAATCCAAGGCCGACCTTCATGCAAAAGAGGTGTTAACCTGTTACGTGTACTATCCAAAACAAACAAACAAAAATCTGGTGTGATACACTCACACAACTTCCTTTTACAGTGATCTTATAATTATCCAGAAAATTGATTTTTAATTTTTTAGCATTTGTCAAAAATTTTCAAAAATTACAAATTCTACAAAAACCGTACAAAATAGGGCGTTAGTTCAAGAGACACATTTCATCTAAAATTTTAAGCTAAATTCGAAAACGTAATAATATACCGCGTGTTCTATTTAAAATAGCAGTTAAGAAAGAAAATAGAAAACAAAACAAAACAAACTCATTTTAGAGGTATTGAACTGGAAAATCACCTATTTCACATCAATGCACATTAAAAATGTAATAAAAATGCAGTTTGAAAAAAATCGTTAGAGCCGTTTTTGAAAAAATCAAAAATCTGAAAAATCACAACAGTAAACACCTACTTCCGGTTATGCGATTTTCTTCAAAAGCTTGCTGTCGCATCTACATAGTACACAAAACTTATATATGAAGTTTCAACGCCATACCTCTTTTCGCTTTTGAGATATTCTGTTTACAGGCAGACAGACAGGCACACAGACACATACACAGACACACAGACAGATCAATGTACAAAAACATGTTTTTTGAGTTCAGGGGACTCTGAAACGTGAAGATCTGTTGAAAACTCAATTTCGAATTTTTGGGGTGGATCCATTACTTCTTTTATTCTAAAAGGAAGTAAAAATCCAAGGCCGACCTTCGTGCAAAAGAGGTGTGAACCTGTTACGTGTACTATCCAAAACAAACAAACAAAAATCTGGTGTGATACACTCACACAACTTCCTTTTACAGTGATCTTATAATTATCCAGAAAATTGATTTTTAATTTTTTAGCATTTGTCAAAAGTTTTCAAAAATTACAAATTCTACAAAAACCGTACAAGTTCAAGAGACACATTTCATCTAAAATTTTAAGCTAAATTCAAAAACGTAATAATATACCGCGTGTTCTATTTAAAATAGGAGTTAATAAAGAAAATAGAAAACCAAACAAAACAAACTCATTTTAGAGGTATTGAACTGGAAAATCACCTATTTCACATCAAAGCACATTAAAAATGTAATAAAAATGTAGTTTGAAAAAAATCGTTAGAGCCGTTTTTGAAAAAATTAAAAATCTGAAAAATCACAACAGTAAACACCTACTTCCGGTTATGCGATTTTCTTCAAAAGCTTGCTGTCGCATCTACATAGTACACAAAACTTATATATGAAGTTTCAACGCGATACCTCTTTTCGTTTTTGAGATATTCTGTTTACAGACAGACAGACAGGCACACAGACACATACACAGACAGACACACAGACAGATCAATGAACAAAAACATGTTTTTTGAGTTCAGGGGACTCTGAAACGTGAAGATCTGTTGAAAACTCAATTTCGAATTTTTGGAGTGAGTCCATTACTTCCTTTATTCTAAAAGGAAGTAAAAATCCAAGGCCGACCTTCATGCAAAAGAGGTGTTAACCTGTTACGTGTAATATCCAAAACAAACAAACAAAAATCTGGTGTGATACACTCACACAACTTCCTTTTACAGTGATCTTATAATTATCCAGAAAATTGATTTTTAATTTTTTAGCATTTGTCAAAAGTTTTCAAAAATTACAAATTCTACAAAAACCGTACAAAATAGGGCGTTAGTTCAAGAGACACATTTTATCTAAAATTTTAAGCTAAATTCAAAAACGTAATAATATACCGCGTGTTCTATTTAAAATAGGAGTTAATAAAGAAAATTGAAAACAAAACAAAACAAACTCATTTTAGAGGTATTGAACTGGAAAATCACCTATTTCACATCAATGCACATTAAAAATGTAATAAAAATGTAGTTTGAAAAAAATCGTTAGAGCCGTTCTTGAAAAAATCAAAAATCTGAAAAATCACAACAGTAAACACCTACTTCCGGTTATGCGATTTTCTTCAAAAGCTTGCTGTCGCATCTACATAGTACACAAAACTTATATATGAAGTTTCAACGCCATACCCCTTTTCGTTTTTGAGATATTCTGTTTACAGACAGACAAACAGGCACACAGACACATACACAGACAGACACACAGACAGATTAATGAACAAAAACATGTTTTTGAGTTCAGGGGACTCTGAATCGTGAAGATCTGTTGAAAACTCAATTTCGAATTTTTGGGGTGAATCCATTACTTCCTTTATTCTAAAAGGAAGTACAAATCCAAGGCCGACCTTCATGCAAAAAAGGTGTTAACCTGTTACGTGTAATATCCAAAACAAACAAACAAAATTCTGGTGTGATACACTCACACAACTTCCTTTTACAGTGATCTTATAATTATCCAGAAAATTGATTTTTAATTTTTTAGCATTTGTCAAAAATTTTCAAAAATTACAAATTCTACAAAAACCGTACAAAATAGGGCGTTAGTTCAAGAGACACATTTCATCTAAAATTTTAAGCTAAATTCGAAAACGTAATAATATACCTCGTGTTCTATTTAAAATAGGAGTTAAGAAAGAAAATAGAAAACAAAACAAACTCATTTTAGAGGTATTGAACTGGAAAATCACCTATTTCACATCAATGCACATTAAAAATGTAATAAAAATGCAGTTTGAAAAAAATCGTTAGAGCCGTTTTTGAAAAAATCAAAAATCTGAAAAATCACAATAGTAAACACCTACTTCCGGTTATGCGATTTTCTTCAAAAGCTTGCTGTCGCATCTACATAGTACACAAAACTTATATATGAAGTTTCAACGCCATACCCCTTTTCGTTTTTGGGATATTCTGTTTACAGACAGACAGACAGGCACACAGACACATACACAGACAGACACACAGACAGATCAATAAACAAAAACATGTTTTTTGAGTTCAGGGGACTCTGAAACGTGAAGATCTGTTGAAAATTTAATTTCGAATTTTTGGAGTGAATCCATTACTTCCTTTATTCTAAAAGGAAGTAAAAATCCAAGGCCGACCTTCATGCAAAAGAGGTGTTAACCTGTTACGTGTAATATCCAAAACAAACAAACAAAAATCTGGTGTGATACACTCACACAACTTGCTTTTACAGTGATCTTATAATTATCCAGAAAATTGATTTTTAATTTTTTAGCATTTGTCAAAAATTTTCAAAAATTACAAATTCTACAAAAACCGTACAAAATAGGGCGTTAGTTCAAGAGACACATTTCATCTAAAATTTTAAGCTAAATTCGAAAACGTAATAATATACCGCGTGTTCTATTTAAAATAGCAGTTAAGAAAGAAAATAGAAAACAAAACAAACTCATTTTAGAGGTATTGAACTGGAAAATCACCTATTTCACATCAATGCACATTAAAAATGTAATAAAAATGCAGTTTGAAAAAATCGTTAGATCCGTTTTTGAAAAAATCAAAAATCTGAAAAATCACAACAGTAAACACCTACTTCCGGTTATGCGATTTTCTTCAAAAGCTTGCTGTCGCATCTACATAGTACACAAAACTGATATATGAAGTTTCAACGCCATACCTCTTTTCGTTTTTGAGATATTCTGTTTACAGACAGACAGACAGGCACACAGACACATACACAGACAGACACACAGACAGATCAATGAAGAAAAACATGTTTTTTGAGTTCAGGGGACTCTGAAACGTGAAGATCTGTTGAAAATTCAATTTCGAATTTTTGGAGTGAATCCATTACTTCCTTTATTCTAAAAGGAAGTACAAATCCAAGGCCGACCTTCATGCAAAAGAGGTGTTAACCTGTTACGTGTACTATCCAAAACAAACAAACAAAAATCTGGTGTGATACACTCACACA
The DNA here is from genome assembly GCA_940337035.1 of Agriotes lineatus. Taxonomy (NCBI): domain Eukaryota; kingdom Metazoa; phylum Arthropoda; class Insecta; order Coleoptera; family Elateridae; genus Agriotes; species Agriotes lineatus. The sequence continues at coordinate 23,338 of CALNHX010005692.1, forward strand.
ACTTCCTTTTACAGTGATCTTATAATTATCCAGAAAATTGATTTTTAATTTTTTAGCATTTGTCAAAAATTTTCAAAAATTACAAATTCTACAAAAACCGTACAAAATAGGGCGTTAGTTCAAGAGACACATTTCATCTAAAATTTTAAGCTAAATTCGAAAACGTAATAATATACCGCGTGTTCTATTTAAAATAGCAGTTAAGAAAGAAAATAGAAAACAAAACAAAACAAACTCATTTTAGAGGTATTGAACTGGAAAATCACCTATTTCACATCAATGCACATTAAAAATGTAATAAAAATGCAGTTTGAAAAAAATCGTTAGAGCCGTTTTTGAAAAAATCAAAAATCTGAAAAATCACAACAGTAAACACCTCCTTCCGGTTATGCGATCTTCTTCAAAAGCTTGCTGTCGCATCTACATAGTACACAAAACTTATATACGAAGTTTCAACGCCATACCTCTTTTCGCTTTTGAGATATTCTGTTTACAGGCAGACAGACAGGCACACAGACACATACACAGACACACAGACAGATCAATGAACAAAAACATGTTTTTTGAGTTCAGGGGACTCTGAAACGTGAAGATCTGTTGAAAACTCAATTTCGAATTTTTGGGGTGGATCCATTACTTCTTTTATTCTAAAAGGAAGTAAAAATCCAAGGCCGACCTTCGTGCAAAAGAGGTGTGAACCTGTTACGTGTACTATCCAAAACAAACAAACAAAAATCTGGTGTGATACACTCACACAACTTCCTTTTACAGTGATCTTATAATTATCCAGAGAATTGATTTTTAATTTTTTAGCATTTGTCAAAAATTTTCAAAAATTACAAATTCTACAAAAACCGTACAAAATAGGGCGTTAGTTCAAGAGACACATTTTATCTAAAATTTTAAGCTAAATTCAAAAACGTAATAATATACCGCGTGTTCTATTTAAAATAGGAGTTAATAAAGAAAATTGAAAACAAAACAAAACAAACTCATTTTAGAGGTATTGAACTGGAAAATCACCTATTTCACATCAATGCACATTAAAAATGTAATAAAAATGTAGTTTGAAAAAAATCGTTAGAGCCGTTCTTGAAAAAATCAAAAATCTGAAAAATCACAACAGTAAACACCTACTTCCGGTTATGCGATTTTCTTCAAAAGCTTGCTGTCGCATCTACATAGTACACAAAACTTATATATGAAGTTTCAACGCCATACCCCTTTTCGTTTTTGAGATATTCTGTTTACAGATAGACAGACAGGCACACAGACACATACACAGACAGACACACAGACAGATTAATGAACAAAAACATGTTTTTTGAGTTCAGGGGACTCTGAATCGTGAAGATCTGTTGAAAACTCAATTTCGAATTTTTGGGGTGAATCCATTACTTCCTTTATTCTAAAAGGAAGTACAAATCCAAGGCCGACCTTCATGCAAAAGAGGTGTTAACCTGTTACGTGTAATATCCAAAACAAACAAACAAAATTCTGGTGTGATACACTCACACAACTTCCTTTTACAGTGATCTTATAATTATCCAGAAAATTGATTTTTAATTTTTTAGCATTTGTCAAAAATTTTCAAAAATTACAAATTCTACAAAAAGCGTACAAAATAGGGCGTTAGTTCAAGAGACACATTTCATCTAAAATTTTAAGCTAAATTCGAAAACGTAATAATATACCTCGTGTTCTATTTAAAATAGGAGTTAAGAAAGAAAATAGAAAACAAAACAAACTCATTTTAGAGGTATTGAACTGGAAAATCACCTATTTCACATCAATGCACATTAAAAATGTAATAAAAATGCAGTTTGAAAAAAATCGTTAGAGCCGTTTTTGAAAAAATCAAAAATCTGAAAAATCACAACAGTAAACACCTACTTCCGGTTATGCGATTTTCTTCAAAAGCTTGCTGTCGCATCTACATAGTACACAAAACTTATATATGAAGTTTCAACGCCATACCCCTTTTCGTTTTTGGGATATTCTGTTTACAGACAGACAGACAGGCACACAGACACATACACAGACAGACACACAGACAGATCAATAAACAAAAACATGTTTTTTGAGTTCAGGGGACTCTGAAACGTGAAGATCTGTTGAAAATTTAATTTCGAATTTTTGGAGTGAATCCATTACTTCCTTTATTCTAAAAGGAAGTAAAAATCCAAGGCCGACCTTCATGCAAAAGAGGTGTTAACCTGTTACGTGTAATATCCAAAACAAACAAACAAAAATCTGGTGTGATACACTCACACAACTTCCTTTTACAGTGATCTTATAATTATCCAGAAAATTGATTTTTAATTTTTTAGCATTTGTCAAAAATTTTCAAAAATTACAAATTCTACAAAAACCGTACAAAATAGGGCGTTAGTTCAAGAGACACATTTCATCTAAAATTTTAAGCTAAATTCGAAAACGTAATAATATACCGCGTGTTCTATTTAAAATAGCAGTTAAGAAAGAAAATAGAAAACAAAACAAACTCATTTTAGAGGTATTGAACTGGAAAATCACCTATTTCACATCAATGCACATTAAAAATGTAATAAAAATACAGTTTGAAAAAATCGTTAGATCCGTTTTTGAAAAAATCAAAAATCTGAAAAATCACAACAGTAAACACCTACTTCCGGTTATGCGATTTTCTTCAAAAGCTTGCTGTCGCATCTACATAGTACACAAAACTTATATATGAAGTTTCAACGCCATACCTCTTTTCGTTTTTGAGATATTCTGTTTACAGACAGACAGAGAGGCACACAGACACATACACAGACAGACACACAGACAGATCAATGAACAAAAACATGTTTTTTGAGTTCAGGGGACTCTGAAACGTGAAGATCTGTTGAAAATTCAATTTCGAATTTTTGGAGTGAATCCATTACTTCCTTTATTCTAAAAGGAAGTACAAATCCAAGGCCGACCTTCATGCAAAAGAGGTGTTAACCTGTTACGTGTACTATCCAAAACAAACAAACAAAAATCTGGTGTGATACACTCACACAACTTCCTTTTACAGTGATCTTATAATTATCCAGAAAATTGATTTTTAATTTTTTAGCATTTGTCAAAAATTTTCAAAAATTACAAATTCTACAAAAACCGTACAAAATAGGGCGTTAGTTCAAGAGACACATTTCATCTAAAATTTTAAGCTAAATTCGAAAACGTAATAATATACCGCGTGTTCTATTTAAAATAGCAGTTAAGAAAGAAAATAGAAAACAAAACAAAACAAACTCATTTTAGAGGTATTGAACTGGAAAATCACCTATTTCACATCAATGCACATTAAGAATGTAATAAAAATGCAGTTTGAAAAAAATCGTTAGAGCCGTTTTTGAAAAAATCAAAAATCTGAAAAATCACAACAGTAAACACCTACTTCCGGTTATGCGATTTTCTTCAAAAGCTTGCTGTCGCATCTACATAGTACACAAAACTTATATATGAAGTTTCAACGCCATACCTCTTTTCGCTTTTGAGATATTCTGTTTACAGGCAGACAGACAGGCACACAGACACATACACAGACACACAGACAGATCAATGAACAAAAACATGTTTTTTGAGTTCAGGGGACTCTGAAACGTGAAGATCTGTTGAAAACTCAATTTCGAATTTTTGGGGTGAATCCATTACTTCTTTTATTCTAAAAGGAAGTAAAAATCCAAGGCCGACCTTCGTGCAAAAGAGGTGTGAACCTGTTACGTGTACTATCCAAAACAAACAAACAAAAATCTGGTGTGATACACTCACACAACTTCCTTTTACAGTGATCTTATAATTATCCAGAAAATTGATTTTTAATTTTTTAGCATTTGTCAAAAGTTTTCAAAAATTACAAATTCTACAAAAACCGTACAAAATAGGGCGTTAGTTCAAGAGACACATTTCATCTAAAATTTTAAGCTAAATTCAAAAACGTAATAATATACCGCGTGTTCTATTTAAAATAGGAGTTAATAAAGAAAATAGAAAACCAAACAAAACAAACTCATTTTAGAGGTATTGAACTGGAAAATCACCTATTTCACATCAATGCACATTAAAAATGTAATAAAAATGTAGTTTGAAAAAAATCGTTAGAGCCGTTTTTGAAAAAATTAAAAATCTGAAAAATCACAACAGTAAACACCTACTTCCGGTTATGCGATTTTCTTCAAAAGATTGCTGTCGCATCTACATAGTACACAAAACTTATATATGAAGTTTCAACGCCATACCTCTTTTCGTTTTTTAGATATTCTGTTTACAGACAGACAGACAGGCACACAGACACATACACAGACAGACACACAGACAGATCAATGAACAAAAACATGTTTTTTGAGTTCAGGGGACTCTGAAACGTGAAGATCTGTTGAAAACTCAATTTCGAATTTTTGGGGTGAATCCATTACTTCCTTTATTCTAAAAGGAAGTAAAAATCCAAGGGCGACCTTCATGCAAAAGAGGTGTTAACCTGTTACGTGTAATATCCAAAACAAACAAACAAAATTCTGGTGTGATACACTCACACAACTTCCTTTTACAGTGATCTTATAATTATCCAGAAAATTGATTTTTAATTTTTTAGCATTTGTCAAAAATTTTCAAAAATTACAAATTCTACAAAAACCGTACAAAATAGGGCGTTAGTTCAAGAGACACATTTCATCTAAAATTTTAAGCTAAATTCGAAAACGTAATAATATACCGCGTGTTCTATTTAAAATAGGAGTTAAGAAAGAAAATAGAAAACAAAACAAACTCATTTTAGAGGTATTGAACTGGAAAATCACCTATTTCACATCAATGCACATTAAAAATGTAATAAAAATGCAGTTTGAAAAAAATCGTTAGAGCCGTTTTTGAAAAAATCAAAAATCTGAAAAATCACAACAGTAAACACCTACTTCCGGTTATGCGATTTTCTTCAAAAGCTTGCTGTCGCATCTACATAGTACACAAAACTTATATATGAAGTTTCAACGCCATACCTCTTTTCGTTTTTGAGATATTCTGTTTACAGACAGACAGACAGGCACACAGACACATACACAGACAGACACACAGACAGATCAATGAACAAAAACATGTTTTTTGAGTTCAGGGGACTCTGAATCGTGAAGATCTGTTGAAAACTCAATTTCGAATTTTTGGGGTGAATCCATTACTTCCTTTATTCTAAAAGGAAGTACAAATCCAAGGCCGACCTTCATGCAAAAGAGGTGTTAACCTGTTACGTGTACTATCCAAAACAAACAAACAAAAATCTGGTTTGATACACTCACACAACTTCCTTTTACAGTGATCTTATAATTATCCAGAAAATTGATTTTTAATTTTTTAGCATTTGTCAAAAGTTTTCAAAAATTACAAATTCTACAAAAACCGTACAAAATAGGGCGTTAGTTCAAGAGACACATTTTATCTAAAATTTTAAGCTAAATTCAAAAACGTAATAATATACCGCGTGTTCTATTTAAAATAGGAGTTAATAAAGAAAATAGAAAACCAAACAAAACAAACTCATTTTAGAGGTATTGAACTGGAAAATCACCTATTTCACATCAATGCACATTAAAAATGTAATAAAAATGTAGTTTGAAAAAAATCGTTAGAGCCGTTTTTGAAAAAATTAAAAATCTGAAAAATCACAACAGTAAACACCTACTTCCGGTTATGCGATTTTCTTCAAAAGCTTGGTGTCGCATCTACATAGTACACAAAACTTATATATGAAGTTTCAACGCCATACCTCTTTTCGTTTTTGAGATATTCTGTTTACAGACAGACAGACAGGCACACAGACACATACACAGACAGACACACAGACAGATCAATGAACAAAAACATGTTTTTTGAGTTCAGGGGACTCTGAATCGTGAAGATCTGTTGAAAACTCAATTTCGAATTTTTGGGGTGAATCCATTACTTCTTTTATTCTAAAAGGAAGTACAAATCCAAGGCCGACCTTCATGCAAAAGAGGTGTTAACCTGTTACGTGTACTATCCAAAACAAACAAACAAAAATCTGGTGTGATACACTCACACAACTTCCTTTTACAGTGATCTTATAATTATCCAGAAAATTGATTTTTAATTTTTTAGCATTTGTCAAAAATTTTCAAAAATTACAAATTCTACAAAAACCGTACAAAATAGGGCGTTAGTTCAAGAGACACATTTCATCTAAAATTTTAAGCTAAATTCGAAAACGTAATAATATACCGCGTGTTCTATTTAAAATAGCAGTTAAGAAAGAAAATAGAAAACAAAACAAAACAAACTCATTTTAGAGGTATTGAACTGGAAAATCACCTATTTCACATCAATGCACATTAAAAATGTAATAAAAATGCAGTTTGAAAAAAATCGTTAGAGCCGTTTTTGAAAAAATCAAAAATCTGAAAAATCACAACAGTAAACACCTACTTCCGGTTATGCGATTTTCTTCAAAAGCTTGCTGTCGCATCTACATAGTACACAAAACTTATATATGAAGTTTCAACGCCATACCTCTTTTCGTTTTTGAGATATTCTGTTTACAGACAGACAGACAGGCACACAGACACATACACAGACAGACACACAGACAGATCAATGAACAAAAACATGTTTTTTGAGTTCAGGGGACTCTGAAACATGAAGATCTGTTGAAAACTCAATTTCGAATTTTTGGGGTGAATCCATTACTTCCTTTATTCTAAAAGGAAGTAAAAATCCAAGGGCGACCTTCATGCAAAAGAGGTGTTAACCTGTTACGTGTAATATCCAAAACAAACAAACAAAATTCTGGTGTGATACACTCACACAACTTCCTTTTACAGTGATCTTATAATTATCCAGAAAATTGATTTTTAATTTTTTAGCATTTGTCAAAAATTTTCAAAAATTACAAATTCTACAAAAACCGTACAAAATAGGGCGTTAGTTCAAGAGACACATTTCATCTAAAATTTTAAGCTAAATTCGAAAACGTAATAATATACCGCGTGTTCTATTTAAAATAGGAGTTAAGAAAGAAAATAGAAAACAAAACAAACTCATTTTAGAGGTATTGAACTGGAAAATCACCTATTTCACATCAATGCACATTAAAAATGTAATAAAAATGCAGTTTGAAAAAAATCGTTAGAGCCGTTTTTGAAAAAATCAAAAATCTGAAAAATCACAACAGTAAACACCTACTTCCGGTTATGCGATTTTCTTCAAAAGCTTGCTGTCGCATCTACATAGTACACAAAACTTATATATGAAGTTTCAACGCCATACCTCTTTTCGTTTTTGAGATATTCTGTTTACAGACAGACAGACAGGCACACAGACACATACACAGACAGACACACAGACAGATCAATGAACAAAAACATGTTTTTTGAGTTCAGGGGACTCTGAATCGTGAAGATCTGTTGAAAACTCAATTTCGAATTTTTGGGGTGAATCCATTACTTCCTTTATTCTAAAAGGAAGTACAAATCCAAGGCCGACCTTCATGCAAAAGAGGTGTTAACCTGTTACGTGTACTATCCAAAACAAACAAACAAAAATCTGGTTTGATACACTCACACAACTTCCTTTTACAGTGATCTTATAATTATCCAGAAAATTGATTTTTAATTTTTTAGCATTTGTCAAAAGTTTTCAAAAATTACAAATTCTACAAAAACCGTACAAAATAGGGCGTTAGTTCAAGAGACACATTTCATCTAAAATTTTAAGCTAAATTCAAAAACGTAATAATATACCGCGTGTTCTATTTAAAATAGGAGTTAATAAAGAAAATAGAAAACCAAACAAAACAAACTCATTTTAGAGGTATTGAACTGGAAAATCACCTATTTCACATCAATGCACATTAAAAATGTAATAAAAATGTAGTTTGAAAAAAATCGTTAGAGCCGTTTTTGAAAAAATTAAAAATCTGAAAAATCACAACAGTAAACACCTACTTCCGGTTATGCGATTTTCTTCAAAAGCTTGGTGTCGCATCTACATAGTACACAAAACTTATATATGAAGTTTCAACGCCATACCTCTTTTCGTTTTTGAGATATTCTGTTTACAGACAGACAGACAGGCACACAGACACATACACAGACAGACACACAGACAGATCAATGAACAAAAACATGTTTTTTGAGTTCAGGGGACTCTGAATCGTGAAGATCTGTTGAAAACTCAATTTCGAATTTTTGGGGTGAATCCATTACTTCCTTTATTCTAAAAGGAAGTACAAATCCAAGGCCGACCTTCATGCAAAAGAGGTGTTAACCTGTTACGTGTACTATCCAAAACAAACAAACAAAAATCTGGTGTGATACACTCACACAACTTCCTTTTACAGTGATCTTATAATTATCCAGAAAATTGATTTTTAATTTTTTAGCATTTGTCAAAAATTTTCAAAAATTACAAATTCTACAAAAACCGTACAAAATAGGGCGTTAGTTCAAGAGACACATTTCATCTAAAATTTTAAGCTAAATTCGAAAACGTAATAATATACCGCGTGTTCTATTTAAAATAGGAGTTAAGAAAGAAAATAGAAAACAAAACAAACTCATTTTAGAGGTATTGAACTGGAAAATCACCTATTTAACATCAATGCACATTAAAAATGTAATAAAAATGCAGTTTGAAAAAAATCGTTAGAGCCGTTTTTGAAAAAATCAAAAATCTGAAAAATCAGAACAGTAAACACCTACTTCCGGTTATGCGATTTTCTTCAAAAGCTTGCTGTCGCATCTACATAGTACACAAAACTTATATATGAAGTTTCAACGCCATACCTCTTTTCGTTTTTGTGATATTCTGTTTACAGACAGACAGACAGGCACACAGACACATACACAGACAGACACACAGACAGATAAATGAAGAAAAACATGTTTTTTGAGTTCAGGGGACTCTGAAACGTGAAGATCTGTTGAAAACTCAATTTCGAATTTTTGGGGTGAATCCATTACTTCCTTTATTCTAAAAGGAAGTACAAATCCAAGGCCGACCTTCATGCAAAAGAGGTGTTAACCTGTTACGTGTACTATCCAAAACAAACAAACAAAAATCTGGTGTGATACACTCACACAACTTCTTTTTACAGTGATCTTATAATTATCCAGAAAATTGATTTTTAATTTTTTAGCATTTGTCAAAAATTTTCAAAAATTACAAATTTTACAAAAACCGTACAAAATAGGGCGTTAGTTCAAGAGACACATTTCATCTAAAATTTTAAGCTAAATTCGAAAACGTAATAATATACCGCGTGTTCTATTTAAAATAGGAGTTAAGAAAGAAAATAGAAAACAAAACAAACTCATTTTAGAGGTATTGAACTGGAAAATCACCTATTTCACACCAATGCACATTAAAAATGTAATAAAAATGCAGTTTGAAAAAAATCGTTAAAGCCGTTTTTGAAAAAATCAAAAATCTGAAAAATCACAACAGTAAACACCTACTTCCGGTTATGCGATTTTCTTCAAAAGCTTGCTGTCGCATCTACATAGTACACAAAACTTATATATGAAGTTTCAACGCCATACCTATTTTCGCTTTTGAGATATTCTGTTTACAGGCAGACAGACAGGCACACAGACACATACACAGACACACAGACAGATCAATGAACAAAAACTTGTTTTTTGAGTTCAGGGGACTCTGAAACGTGAAGATCTGTTGAAAACTCAATTTCGAATTTTTGGGGTGAATCCATTACTTCTTTTATTCTAAAAGGAAGTAAAAATCCAAGGCCGACCTTCGTGCAAAAGAGGTGTGAACCTGTTACGTGTACTATCCAAAACAAACAAACAAAAATCTGGTGTGATACACTCACACAACTTCCTTTTACAGTGATCTTATAATTAGCCAGAAAATTGATTTTTAATTTTTTAGCATTTGTCAAAAGTTTTCAAAAATTACAAATTCTACAAAAACCGTACAAAATAGGGCGTTAGTTCAAGAGACACATTTCATCTAAAATTTTAAGCTAAATTCAAAAACGTAATAATATACCGCGTGTTCTATTTAAAATAGGAGTTAATAAAGAAAATAGAAAACCAAACAAAACAAACTCATTTTAGAGGTATTGAACTGGAAAATCACCTATTTCACATCAATGCACATTAAAAATGTAATAAAAATGTAGTTTGAAAAAAATCGTTAGAGCCGTTTTTGAAAAAATTAAAAATCTGAAAAATCACAACAGTAAACACCTACTTCCGGTTATGCGATTTTCTTCAAAAGCTTGCTGTCGCATCTACATAGTACACAAAACTTATATATGAAGTTTCAACGCCATACCTCTTTTCGTTTTTGAGATATTCTGTTTACAGACAGACAGACAGGCACACAGACACATACACAGACAGACACACAGACAGATCAATGAACAAAAACATGTTTTTTGAGTTCAGGGGACTCTGAAACGTGAAGATCTGTTGAAAACTCAATTTCGAATTTTTGGAGTGAGTCCATTACTTCCTTTATTCTAAAAGGAAGTAAAAATCCAAGGCCGACCTTCATGCAAAAGAGGTGTTAACCTGTTACGTGTAATATCCAAAACAAAAACAAACAAAAATCTGGTGTGATACACTCACACAACTTCCTTTTACAGTGATCTTATAATTATCCAGAAAATTGATTTTTAATTTTTTAGCATTTGTCAAAAGTTTTCAAAAATTACAAATTCTACAAAAACCGTACAAAATAGGGCGTTAGTTCAAGAGACACATTTTATCTTAAATTTTAAGCTAAATTCAAAAACGTAATAATATACCGCGTGTTCTATTTAAAATAGGAGTTAATAAAGAAAATAGAAAACAAAACAAAACAAACTCATTTTAGAGGTATTGAACTGGAAAATCACTTATTTCACATCAATGCACATTAAAAATGTAATAAAAATGTAGTTTGAAAAAAATCGTTAGAGCCGTTTTTGAAAAAATCAAAAATCTGAAAAATCACAACAGTAAACACCTACTTCCGGTAATGCGATTTTCTTCAAAAGCTTGCTGTCGCATCTACATAGTACACAAAACTTATATATGAAGTTTTAACGCCATACCTCTTTTCGTTTTTGAGATATTCTGTTTACAGACAGACAGACAGGCACACAGACACATACACAGACAGACACACAGACAGATCAATGAACAAAAACATGTTTTTTGAGTTCAGGGGACTCTGAATCGTGAAGATCTGTTGAAAACTCAATTTCGAATTTTTGGGGTGAATCCATTACTTCCTTTATTCTAAAAGGAAGTACAAATCCAAGGCCGACCTTCATGCAAAAGAGGTGTTAACCTGTTACGTGTAATATCCAAAACAAACAAACAAAAATCTGGTGTGATACACTCACACAACTTCCTTTTACAGTGATCTTATAATTATCCAGAAAATTGATTTTTAATTTTTTAGCATTTGTCAAAAGTTTTCAAAAATTACAAATTCTACAAAAACCGTACAAAATAGGGCGTTAGTTCAAGAGACACATTTTATCTAAAATTTTAAGCTAAATTCAAAAACGTAATAATATACCGCGTGTTCTATTTAAAATAGGAGTTAATAAAGAAAATAGAAAACCAAACAAAACAAACTCATTTTAGAGGTATTGAACTGGAAAATCACCTATTTCACATCAATGCACATTAAAAATGTAATAAAAATGTAGTTTGAAAAAAATCGTTAGAGCCGTTTTTGAAAAAATTAAAAATCTGAAAAATAACAACAGTAAACACCTACTTCCGGTTATGCGATTTTCTTCAAAAGCTTGCTGTCGCATCTACATAGTACACAAAACTTATATATGAAGTTTCAACGCCATACCTCTTTTCTCTTTTCGTTTTTGAGATATTCTGTTTACAGACAGACAGACAGGCACACAGACACATACACAGACAGACACACAGACAGATCAATGAACAAAAACATGTTTTTTGAGTTCAGGGGACTCTGAAACGTGAAGATCTGTTGAAAACTCAATTTCGAATTTTTGGGGTGAATCCATTACTTCCTTTATTCTAAAAGGAAGTAAAAATCCAAGGGCGACCTTCATGCAAAAGAGGTGTTAACCTGTTACGTGTAATATCCAAAACAAACAAACAAAATTCTGGTGTGATACACTCACACAACTTCCTTTTACAGTGATCTTATAATTATCCAGAAAATTGATTTTTAATTTTTTAGCATTTGTCAAAAATTTTCAAAAATTACAAATCCTACAAAAACCGTACAAAATAGGGCGTTAGTTCAAGAGACACATTTCATCTAAAATTTTAAGCTAAATTCGAATGCGTAATAATATACCGCGTGTTCTATTTAAAATAGCAGTTAAGAAAGAAAATAGAAAACAAAACAAAACAAACTCATTTTAGAGGTATTGAACTGGAAAATCACCTATTTCACATCAATGCACATTAAAAATGTAATAAAAATGCAGTTTGAAAAAAATCGTTAGAGCCGTTTTTGAAAAAATCAAAAATCTGAAAAATCACAACAGTAAACACCTACTTCCGGTTATGCGATTTTCTTCAAAAGCTTGCTGTCGCATCTACATAGTACACAAAACTTATATATGAAGTTTCAACGCCATACCTCTTTTCGTTTTTGAGATATTCTGTTTACAGACAGACAGACAGGCACACAGACACATACACAGACAGACACACAGACAGATCAAAGAAGAAAAACATGTTTTTTGAGTTCAGGGGACTCTGAAACGTGAAGATCTGTTGAAAACTCAATTTCGAATTTTTGGGGTGAATCCATTACTTCCTTTATTCTAAAAGGAAGTAAAAATCCAAGGGCGACCTTCATGCAAAAGAGGTGTTAACCTGTTACGTGTAATATCCAAAACAAACAAACAAAATTCTGGTGTGATACACTCACACAACTTCCTTTTACAGTGATCTTATAATTATCCAGAAAATTGATTTTTAATTTTTTAGCATTTGTCAAAAATTTTCAAAAATTACAAATTCTACAAAAACCGTACAAAATAGGGCGTTAGTTCAAGAGACACATTTCATCTAAAATTTTAAGCTAAATTCGAAAACGTAATAATATACCACGTGTTCTATTTAAAATAGGAGTTAAGAAAGAAAATAGAAAACAAAACAAACTCATTTTAGAGGTATTGAACTGGAAAATCACCTATTTCACACCAATGCACATTAAAAATGTAATAAAAATGCAGTTTGAAAAAAATCGTTAGAGCCGTTTTTGAAAAAATCAAAAATCTGAAAAATCACAACAGTAAACACCTACTTCCGGTTATGCGATTTTCTTCAAAAGTTTGCTGTCGCATCTACATAGTACACAAAACTTATATATGAAGTTTCAACGCCATACCTCTTTTCGCTTTTGAGATATTCTGTTTACAGGCAGACAGACAGGCACACAGACACATACACAGACACACAGACAGATCAATGAACAAAAACATGTTTTTTGAGTTCAGGGGACTCTGAAACGTGAAGATCTGCTGAAAACTCAATTTCGAATTTTTGGGGTGAATCCATTACTTCTTTTATTCTAAAAGGAAGTAAAAATCCAAGGCCGACCTTCGTGCAAAAGAGGTGTGAACCTGTTACGTGTACTATACAAAACAAACAAACAAAAATCTGGTGTGATACACTCACACAACTTCCTTTTACAGTGATCTTATAATTATCCAGAAAATTGATTTTTAATTTTTTAGCATTTGCCAAAAATTTTCAAAAATTACAAATTCTACAAAAACCGTACAAAATAGGGCGTTAGTTCAAGAGACACATTTCATCTAAAATTTTAAGCTAAATTCAAAAACGTAATAATATACCGCGTGTTCTATTTAAAATAGGAGTTAATAAAGAAAATAGAAAACAAAACAAAACAAACTCATTTTAGAGGTATTGAACTGGAAAATCACCTATTTCACATCAATGCAAATTAAAAATGTAATAAAAATGTAGTTTGAAAAAAATCGTTAGAGCCGTTTTTGAAAAAATCAAAAATCTGAAAAATCACAACAGTAAACACCTACTTCCGGTTATGCGATTTTCTTCAAAAGCTTGCTGTCGCATCTACATAGTACACAAAACTTATATATGAAGTTTCAACGCCATACCCCTTTTCGTTTTTGAGATATTCTGTTTACAGACAGACAGACAGGCACACAGACACATACACAGACAGACACACAGACAGATCAATGAACAAAAACATGTTTTTTGAGTTCAGGGGACTCTGAAACGTGAAGATCTGTTGAAAACTCAATTTCGAATTTTTGGGGTGAATCCATTACTTCTTTTATTCTAAAAGGAAGTAAAAATCCAAGGCCGACCTTCGTGCAAAAGAGGTGTGAACTTGTTACGTGTACTATCCAAAACAAACAAACAAAAATCTGGTGTGATACACTCACACAACTTCCTTTTACAGTGATCTTATAATTATCCAGAAAATTAATTTTTAATTTTTTAGCATTTGCCAAAAGTTTTCTAAAATTACAAATTCTACAAAAACCGTACAAAATAGGGCGTTAGTTCAAGAGACACATTTTATCTAAAATTTTAAGCTAAATTCAAAAACGTAATAATATACCGCGTGTTCTATTTAAAATAGGAGTTAATAAAGAAAATAGAAAACAAAACAAAACAAACTCATTTTAGAGGTATTGAACTGGAAAATCACCTATTTCACATCAATGCACATTAAAAATGTAATAAAAATGTAGTTTGAAAAAAATCGTTAGAGCCGTTTTTGAAAAAATCAAAAATCTGAAAAATCACAACAGTAAACACCTACTTCCGGTTATGCGATTTTCTTCAAAAGCTTGCTGTCGCATCTACATAGTACACAAAACTTATATATGAAGTTTCAACGCCATACCTCTTTTCGTTTTTGAGATATTCTGTTTACAGACAGACAGACAGGCACACAGACACATACACAGGCAGACACACAGACAGATCAATGAACAAAAACATGTTTTTTGAGTTCAGGGGACTCTGAAACGTGAAGATCTGTTGAAAACTCAATTTCGAATTTTTGGAGTGAATCCATTACTTCCTTTATTCTAAAAGGAAAGTAGTGTACATAGAGGCGTTCTGGCTCACATTTGACCTTGAACTTTTTTCAAGGTCACGGGACTAGTCGAGGTCAAGGTCACGGGCGGGGTCATTGACCTCGGCCACTTCCGGGAATTTGTCAAGGTCGGTGGGCGGGGATCATTGGTCTAGTCGGGGTCATTGACCTCGGCCACTTCCGGGAATTTTTTGGGCTAAAAGTGTAGTTTTTGAAATTCTATCAAAATTTTCCCACGCTCGAGCATCTGGGATGCAGACATGTTCATTCTTGCAGGATGTCATCAGTAAATAGAACAATGAAGCTATTGTTACGCTTATCAACATTTTCTCAGGCTCGACCGGATGTGACTCATCGTCTGACAGACATGTCTATTCTTGCAGGATGTTATCAGTAGAACAATGGCATCCATTGTTTTAAAATCAGCACGAAATTCGAGAACAATGAAGCCATTGTTGTCTGGAGATTAAAATGTGCAAAGCTGTTAAAAATTGAACAATAAAAGCCATTGTTTGAGAAATCAGCACGACATTGGACAATGAAGCCATTGTTGTCTGGAGGAATTTTTGCTGACCTCCATTATCAGATAAACAGGATGTTATTGTCTAAAGCTTCAGACATGTCCAGACATGTTTGAGAAATGTACAAAGCTGTTAAAAATTTAACAAAGGAACCCATTGTTTGAGGAAAATCTGCACGACTGCTAAATTGAATGCTGTCTTTGTTTGAGAAACGTGCAAGGTTGCTAAAAAAATAAACCGGATTAATTGTATGAAGCCATTGTAGCCTAATAGTATATATCGAAATTCAACCAAATATGTCTCAGTATCGTCATCATGGTGTCAATACAAGGTCTGATTTGTGATGTTATATCCCAAGAGTTCATATGTGAAAATATGTACGGGGTGTGTGTTAGGTCATTTTGGTATTTTAAATAGCCACCTAGGCTTTAGGGCAGCGTGCCCGTATGCTAAGCCCTTTTAGTTCTTTATTTGGCTCCATCGCCTAATTCCAGAATCACGATGTCGCACATATTTAGCTCCAAAAGCAGTATTTTTCGTCGGTTGGAGCTCCCCTCTGATGGCGTTTTTCCGAATTCCGAATCTCCTAGAAAGCACGCCGTTGAGGCGTGATGCCATTGGTGCCGGCATTAACTTGTTTCGTTTTATCGCCCCGCGATTGGCTGCCAAGGTTTAGTCACGTGGGGACGCGACCAAGGTGACCTTTGCCAACGCTTCCCTCTGGGCAGTGTCCGCAGCCCGTTGCAAAGAACGCTCGTGTGGTGGTTGTGAGTCGGAGTTTTTCGAATTGTCTTCGGCGTAGCGTGGGTGTTTGGAGCCCAGTTCCTGCTTCCGTAAGTAAGGGGTCGTGCCCCCTTCATCTCGACCTACGAGGATCTGTTCCGCAGAACGAAAGTGGCCCATTTTTCGTCGTCCCGTTGTACGCGTCCTGGACGCGTCTCACGTCGCCATTAAGGCGGTTGTGCACTCATCCCTATAGCCGTTGTAACATCGAAGGTACCTGCCACCTACGACTGCAGCCTGTCGCAACTCAACTGTACCAGGCTCCCTCGCCGCCTACGCATTAAGGTATGTGTCTTTAACCTGATTACCGCTGTGAGCGCGAGTGCTAATTTAATCTTCGCTGTCCGCTGCATAAGGCGTCGCGCCAGCATATTGGTGCATTCCTTCAGAATTGCAGACTGTCCATATCGCGAGTGCTAAGTTAATCTTCGCTGTCCGCTGCATAAGGCGTCGCGCCAGCATATTTGTACTCATTACTACTCATTACTGTTCATTACTGTTCACTACTGTTCAACATCTGTCGCTAAGTTTAGAGCGCGCGTGCCAGCTGGTGCCCTTAATTATAGTCTAAGTATAGATATAGGGCGACGCACTCTGCCGCCCCATTGTAACCCGAAGTTCAATACATGATTGGTTAGTTAAGGGAATTATTGTTTTGTTTCGACTTGTGCATGTTCTGTTACAGATATACGCCCCCTTCATTGTACTGATTATTGTACGACGGAACGAGGGAGCTTTGAGCGTGCAGGTGGGTGAGACAGCTGCGTAGTCGCTGTCGGATTGACACCTAATTACAATCCTTGCATAAGGCAATCCCGAAATTGTTATTTGACCTTGCAACTCTTGAGTAATCCTATTGGCGGAGTATTTTGCATGCTTTGCTCCCGTCTAACCGTCCAGGCCCGGTTAGCCGGGTTAAGACAGGCTTGGTGGCGCCCTCATGATTTCGACATACCCTGTACATATTATGTCACCACACGCTTGCCCAGAACGTATCGTGTGACTCACGCCCGACTCCCTGAGCGTCCCAGCCGTGGCCTTTTAGCCTATTTCGAACCGATTTCAGGGCAAGTGTGCCAGTTTTTCAGGACTGATTCCGTGGTGCGATGCTCACCTTGGGTGGGTGTCGTAAAGTTCTTTTAATACCGTAACAGGCTAATTTTGGCTATCCCAACGTGTGGGCCTGTTTTTTTTTCTGATATCCGTCTTCTCGTCAAGCCCCTTCGTTGTGCGTCTTAATTTTGGCTTCCAACATCGGGGGCCTTGTATGTTCGTTTTTCTTATTAAGCCACCCGTTGTCTGCCTAATTTTGGCAGCCCATCGTGTGAGGCCTTGTGGGGCCTTGTGGCTCCTTTGTTCTCGTCAACGCGCCTAATTTCGGTGCTCCAACGTCTGGAGCCTATTGGTGCACGACAACGCCCGACCTCATTTTGGGGTTTTCTCTTTTTTTTGCGTTGTGTGTCTTAATTTTGGCGCGACAACGTGGGACGTTGATGTTCATTGTTGTCTGTTATCATTTATATTGTTGTCACAAATGTTTTTTTCGTCATTTCGAAGTGGTATGGACTGGTAAACCGTTTTTTTTCTTAGTAGAATATTTTACCAAGCTTCTTTTCTTGTTTTCTATTTGTCTTTTCCTGTTTTCTTCTGTTTTCTATATGTCCTTTCTTGTCTTTTCCTGTTCTTAGTTTATTTTCATTAGTTTTCTTGACCGCGTATATGTTTTTTTTCTTAGTTGTCATTTGTCTTTACGTTTCTTTTCTTGTTTTCTATATGTTTTTTCTTGTCTTTTCTTATTTTCTATTTGTAGTTTTGTGTTTTCTTGTTGTTTATCGCCTTTTTGAGTTTTCTTTTTGTGTTTTTCCATGTCTTTTTATATTTTGAGTATCTTTTCCGTCATTTTTACCGTCGTTTCTTGTTTTTCTTAGCCAGTTCATACTACCGAGATCTCTCGTTGCATTTAGTGCAGATTTTATCCCCTATTAGTCGGATTTAGTACCAGCTGTTGTTGAGTGAAGGTACCGACCTTGTTTTTTTAAGTCTTTTCGAAGGCTTAGTTGGGAGTTTCGATTCCCTGTCGTTTACATTGTTTAGCCTTGGGCTAAGTTGACACTTTTGTTGTACCGAACTGACGTTTATCGATTTTGACGTTCACGTTAGCGAGGTTTATCGATTTTGACGTTGATGATTACCGATTTTGACAATTTTTTTTTGCTATCGTTTGGTGTTGTGTCGCGTTGATTTTTGGTGAGCAGGTTGGAATTCATTTTCAGCTTCATCACTGCGTTTTGGTTTGTTGATCAGTTGTGGATTGTTGTTGGTGTGCTTGGGGAGATTCGCTCGTGCGGTTATTACGTCCCTCAGGCCATCTTCTTAGTTGGTTTGGTGTAGTTATTTTCGTTTGGCCTTTATCTCATTCTCACTATTATCACGTACCGCCCAACCTGGTTTACCGACTTCTTCGTGGACACCCCTAACAGTCATAGTAGTATTTTGTACACTTACCGTTAGCATTTAACGAGCTTTTGCCGCTGGTCGGAATGTTTCGTACTTGTTGACGTTTTGTTGTCATTTACCGTACCCTTTTTGTCTGATGACGTCATGTTGTCAAGTGTCGTGTTCCTTGTGAACAGTTTCGTTGAAGCTTCTGAGCTTTGTGTGGCGGCAGTGCACGGCTGTCCGCACGAGGTTTCTTGAGTAGAAAGATTTTGAGTGTCTAAAGGTTGTTGACTTTTTTTTTTGTAGTGATGCCCTGTTGTTTTCGTGGCCTAGCGCTCTTTTACCGTACCGTTGGCCGTCGCCATTTTCAACCACCTGTGTGGGATTACATAAAGAGAGCGTGTTTCTGGTCATTTTGTTTCGTGCGGACCCTGTCGTAGGAAGGTAGTCCCTTTGGGCCGCATGGATTTCTGAAAAGGATTTATTGGGCATGCGTCATCGAACGCCTACACCCTGGGAGACTTGGTTCTTCCGGATTTTCTTTTGGTGTTCGGTGTTCGAGTCACTTTCGAGCTCGCGCTTTGCGGTTTAATAGTCGACTTGGCTCCGGCATCGGCATCGATTGAGGATTTCGGTGGACTGAGTTTTTCCTATCACTGATTATGACTATTTTTGACAGTTTCTGTCACAACCATTTCCCTTTTTTTTGGTGGTTCATCCTCTTCTCTTGGGTACTCATACCAGTTGTGGGATCCACACAATGCGCCGATCTCGTGACGCGCAGGGTGCCCTCTTCAGGTAACCCTTGGGTGGGACTTTGGACTTCCATTTCTATGCCCCCCCCTCCCTGTGTTCTTTTGGAACGGTTGGTCGGAAGTGCCCACAGGTGTAAGACCTATTTTTACCAGATTTAGACCCAATTTACGTATTTTCTACTGGCGTATCCAGTCTTTCTTCTTCCTCTTCTCTCTTCCCACCTTTGCACACTATCTGGTGGCCAGTGTGCGTAATCCCTTTGGGGGTGCACTCTATCGTATCGAATGTTTTTTGTTTTGTTCGTTTTTCGTTGTTGCGTTTTCGTTTGAGTTCTCGTTACGTTGTCGCAAAATGCCTCGTTGTTTTATAAGAGACTTCGGGGAACTCTCTTTCAAGTAAGGGGAGTGTTAAGTCATTTTGCTGTCGCAGATGCTTAATTGCATTTCATGCCTTTAGGGCAATTTGTTGCTAGGTTAAAACCATTTTCAATCTTTGCGCATGAGTACAATTTCATCTTCTGCACATTTGATTCAGGTCATTTTGGTATTTTAAATAGCCACCTAGGCTTTAGGGCAGCGTGCCCGTATGCTAAGCCCTTTTAGTTCTTTATTTGGCTCCATCGCCTAATTCCAGAATCACGATTTCGAACATATTTAGCTCCAAAAGCAGTATTTTTCGTCGGTTGGAGCTCCCCTCTGATGGCGTTTTTCCGAATTCCGAATCTTCTAGAAAGCACGCCGTTGAGGCGTGATGCCATTGGTGCCGGTATTAATTTGTTTCATTTTATCGCCCCGCGATTGGCTGCCGAGGTTTAGTCACGTGGGGACGCGATCAAGGTGACCTTTGCCAACGCTTCCCTCTGGGCATTCAGCCGAGAGCCGTCGATCGAGTAAGAGGTCGGATAGTGTGTTCGTTCGTGCGACGCTTCCGCCCTTGGCGGGGGCGTCAGCCTTTTTCCCGTCGAGTGCTGCTTCAGCACGTATGTGACATACGGTTTTGCCTTAAGGGCAGTTGTCCGCAGCCCGTTGCAAAGAACGCTCGTGTGGTGGTTGTGAGTCGGAGTTTTTCGAATTGTCTTCGGCGTAGCGTGGGTGTTTGGAGCCCAGTTCCTGCTTCCGTAAGTAAGGGGTCGTGCCCCCTTCATCTCGACCTACGAGGATCTGTTCCGCAGAACGAAAGTGACCCATTTTTTCGTCGTCCCGTTGTACGCGTCCTGGACGCGTCTCACGTCGCCATTAAGGCGGTTGTGCACTCATCCCTATAGCCGTTGTAACATCGAAGGTACCTGCCACCTACGACTGCAGCCTGTCGCAACTCAACTGTACCAGGCTCCCTCGCCGCCTACGCATTAAGGTATGTGTCTTTAACCTGATTACCGCTGTGAGCGCGAGTGCTAATTTAATCTTCGCTGTCCGCTGCATAAGGCGTCGCGCCAGCATATTGGTGCATTCCTTCAGAATTGCAGACTGTCCATATCGCGAGTGCTAAGTTAATCTTCGCTGTCCGCTGCATAAGGCGTCGCGCCAGCATATTTGTACTCATTACTACTCATTACTGTTCATTACTGTTCACTACTGTTCAACATCTGTCGCTAAGTTTAGAGCGCGCGTGCCAGCTGGTGCCCTTAATTATAGTCTAAGTATAGATATAGGGCGACGCACTCTGCCGCCCCATTGTAACCCGAAGTTCAATACATGATTGGTTAGTTAAGGGAATTATTGTTTTGTTTCGACTTGTGCATGTTCTGTTACAGATAGACGCCCCCTTCATTGTACTGATTATTGTACGACGGAACGAGGGAGCTTTGAGCGTGCAGGTGGGTGAGACAGCTGCGTAGTCGCTGTCGGATTGACACCTAATTACAATCCTTGCATAAGGCAATCCCGAAATTGTTATTTGACCTTGCAACTCTTGAGTAATCCTATTGGCGGAGTATTTTGCATGCTTTGCTCCCGTCTAACCGTCCAGGCCCGGTTAGCCGGGTTAAGACAGGCTTGGTGGCGCCCTCATGATTTCGACATACCCTGTACATATTATGTCACCACACGCTTGCCCAGAACGTATCGTGTGACTCACGCCCGACTCCCTGAGCGTCCCAGCCGTGGCCTTTTAGCCTATTTCGAACCGATTTCAGGGCAAGTGTGCCAGTTTTTCAGGACTGATTCCGTGGTGCGATGCTCACCTTGGGTGGGTGTCGTAAAGTTCTTTTAATACCGTAACAGGCTAATTTTGGCTATCCCAACGTGTGGGCCTGTTTTTTTTTCTGATATCCGTCTTCTCGTCAAGCCCCTTCGTTGTGCGTCTTAATTTTGGCTTCCAACATCGGGGGCCTTGTATGTTCGTTTTTCTTATTAAGCCACCCGTTGTCTGCCTAATTTTGGCAGCCCATCGTGTGAGGCCTTGTGGGGCCTTGTGGCTCCTTTGTTCTCGTCAACGCGCCTAATTTCGGTGCTCCAACGTCTGGAGCCTGTTGGTGCACGACAACGCCCGACCTCATTTTGGGGTTTTCTCTTTTTTTTGCGTTGTGTGTCTTAATTTTGGCGCGACAACGTGGGACCTTGATGTTCATTGTTGTCTGTTATCATTTATATTGTTGTCACGAATGTTTTTTTCGTCATTTCGAAGTGGTATGGACTGGTAAACCGTTTTTTTTCTTAGTAGAATATTTTACCAAGCTTCTTTTCTTGTTTTCTATTTGTCTTTTCCTGTTTTCTTCTGTTTTCTATATGTCCTTTCTTGTCTTTTCCTGTTCTTAGTTTATTTTCATTAGTTTTCTTGACCGTGTATATGTTTTTTTTCTTAGTTGTCATTTGTCTTTACGTTTCTTTTCTTGTTTTCTATATGTTTTTTCTTGTCTTTTCTTATTTTCTATTTGTAGTTTTGTGTTTTCTTGTTGTTTATCGCCTTTTTGAGTTTTCTTTTTGTGTTTTTCCATGTCTTTTTATATTTTGAGTATCTTTTCCGTCATTTTTACCGTCGTTTCTTGTTTTTCTTAGCCAGTTCATACTACCGAGATCTCTCGTTGCATTTAGTGCAGATTTTATCCCCTATTAGTCGGATTTAGTACCAGCTGTTGTTGAGTGAAGGTACCGACCTTGTTTTTTTAAGTCTTTTCGAAGGCTTAGTTGGGAGTTTCGATTCCCTGTCGTTTACATTGTTTAGCCTTGGGCTAAGTTGACACTTTTGTTGTACCGAACTGACGTTTATCGATTTTGACGTTCACGTTAGCGAGGTTTATCGATTTTGACGTTGATGATTACCGATTTTGACAATTTTTGTTTGCTATCGTTTGGTGTTGTGTCGCGTTGATTTTTGGTGAGCAGGTTGGAATTCATTTTCAGCTTCATCACTGCGTTTTGGTTTGTTGATCAGTTGTGGATTGTTGTTGGTGTGCTTGGGGAGATTCGCTCGTGCGGTTATTACGTCCCTCAGGCCATCTTCTTAGTTGGTTTGGTGTAGTTATTTTCGTTTGGCCTTTATCTCATTCTCATTATTATCACGTACCGCCCAACCTGGTTTACCGACTTCTTCGTGGACACCCCTAACAGTCATAGTAGTGTTTTGTACACTTACCGTTAGCATTTAACGAGCTTTTGCCGCTGGTCGGAATGTTTCGTACTTGTTGACGTTTTGTTGTCATTTACCGTACCCTTTTTGTCTGATGACGTCATGTTGTCAAGTGTCGTGTTCCTTGTGAACAGTTTCGTTGAAGCTTCTGAGCTTTGTGTGGCGGCAGTGCACGGCTGTCCGCACGAGGTTTCTTGAGTAGAAAGATTTTGAGTGTCTAAAGGTTGTTGACTTTTTTTTTTGTAGTGATGCCCTGTTGTTTTCGTGGCCTAGCGCTCTTTTACCGTACCGTTGGCCGTCGCCATTTTCAACCACCTGTGTGGGATTACATAAAGAGAGCGTGTTTCTGGTCATTTTGTTTCGTGCGGACCCTGTCGTAGGAAGGTAGTCCCTTTGGGCCGCATGGATTTCTGAAAAGGATTTATTGGGCATGCGTCATCGAACGCCTACACCCTGGGAGACTTGGTTCTTCCGGATTTTCTTTTGGTGTTCGGTGTTCGAGTCACTTTCGAGCTCGCGCTTTGCGGTTTAATAGTCGACTTGGCTCCGGCATCGGCATCGATTGAGGATTTCGGTGGACTGAGTTTTTCCTATCACTGATTATGACTATTTTTGACAGTTTCTGTCACAACCATTTCCCTTTTTTTTGGTGGTTCATCCTCTTCTCTTGGGTACTCATACCAGTTGTGGGATCCACACAATGCGCCGATCTCGTGACGCGCAGCGTGCCCTCTTCAGGTAACCCTTGGGTGGGACTTTGGACTTCCATTTCTATGCCCCCCCCCTCCCTGTGTTCTTTTGGAACGGTTGGTCGGAAGTGCCCACAGGTGTAAGACCTATTTTTACCAGATTTAGACCCAATTTACGTATTTTCTACTGGCGTATCCAGTCTTTCTTCTTCCTCTTCTCTCTTCCCACCTTTGCACACTATCTGGTGGCCAGTGTGCGTAATCCCTTTGGGGGTGCACTCTATCGTATCGAATGTTTTTTGTTTTGTTCGTTTTTCGTTGTTGCGTTTTCGTTTGAGTTCTCGTTACGTTGTCGCAAAATGCCTCGTTGTTTTATAAGAGACTTCGGGGAACTCTCTTTCAAGTAAGGGGAGTGTTAAGTCATTTTGCTGTCGCAGATGCTTAATTGCATTTCATGCCTTTATTGCAATTTGTTGCTAGGTTAAAACCATTTTCAATCTTTGCGCATGAGTACAATTTCATCTTCTGCACATTTGATTCAGGTCATTTTGGTATTTTAAATAGCCACCTAGGCTTTAGGGCAGCGTGCCCGTATGCTAAGCCCTTTTAGTTCTTTATTTGGCTCCATCGCCTAATTCCAGAATCACGATTTCGAACATATTTAGCTCCAAAAGCAGTATTTTTCGTCGGTTGGAGCTCCCCTCTGATGGCGTTTTTCCGAATTCCGAATCTTCTAGAAAGCACGCCGTTGAGGCGTGATGCCATTGGTGCCGGTATTAATTTGTTTCATTTTATCGCCCCGCGATTGGCTGCCGAGGTTTAGTCACGTGGGGACGCGATCAAGGTGACCTTTGCCAACGCTTCCCTCTGGGCATTCAGCCGAGAGCCGTCGATCGAGTAAGAGGTCGGATAGTGTGTTCGTTCGTGCGACGCTTCCGCCCTTGGCGGGGGCGTCAGCCTTTTTCCCGTCGAGTGCTGCTTCAGCACGTACTCATTACTACTCATTACTGTTCATTACTGTTCACTACTGTTCAACATCTGTCGCTAAGTTTAGAGCGCGCGTGCCAGCTGGTGCCCTTAATTATAGTCTAAGTATAGATATAGGGCGACGCACTCTGCCGCCCCATTGTAACCCGAAGTTCAATACATGATTGGTTAGTTAAGGGAATTATTGTTTTGTTTCGACTTGTGCATGTTCTGTTACAGATAAACGCCCCCTTCATTGTACTGATTATTGTACGACGGAACGAGGGAGCTTTGAGCGTGCAGGTGGGTGAGACAGCTGCGTAGTCGCGGTCGGATTGACACCTAATTACAATCCTTGCATAAGGCAATCCCGAAATTGTTATTTGACCTTGCAACTCTTGAGTAATCCTATTGGCGGAGTATTTTGCATGCTTCGCTCCCGTCTAACCGTCCAGGCCCGGTTAGCCGGGTTAAGACAGGCTTGGTGGCGCCCTCATGATTTCGACATACCCTGTACATATTATGTCACCACACGCTTGCCCAGAACGTATCGTGTGACTCACGCCCGACTCCCTGAGCGTCCCAGCCGTGGCCTTTTAGCCTATTTCGAACCGATTGCAGGGCAAGTGTGCCAGTTTTTCAGGACTGATTCCGTGGTGCGATGCTCACCTTGGGTGGGTGTCGTAAAGTTCTTTTAATACCGTAACAACTTTTAAAATTAGGATATGTTATAAACCAATCTGTTGTGTTCCTTGTAATCCAAGTGCCTTTAAGGTATTTTGATGTTCAACTATACAAATAGTCAATAAAGATTGAAGAATTTGTTTAGAACGGAGGATGATACAGCGGGAAGACCCAAAAAGTTGGAGCGTCATCCAGTATAGAATAAAGGAGGTGTCAACCTTAAAAGTATAATTCTTAGTAACAATATTATTCACAACATGTGACATGGGCGTTTTAATCTGTGAAATCCAATTGACCTTCTGTCTAGCAATTTGGTTACTTTCAGTCCATCTCTGCGATATTACGACTGGATTTTTTTTTGAAAAACTTAACCTAGCAATGCATCCTATTGGTTTTGTTCTGCGTTAGTTGTACCAAATTTACTATTCATTTTTTTACAAAAAACCTTAAATAGTCTTGTTCTTCTTTCTTTCAGGCTTCTGGCCTTACCTTTTCATTTTCCTTCGATCAGTTTAGCAATTTTTGTTTCTCTATGCAATTAAGGCATTGTGTTTATCATTTTCATATTAATTAAGTCGTGCCGTTAACACTTACACGACATTCAATTTTAGCGGTAATAATGTGCTTGGAAAGTGTACGCTGCTAATACGCCACAATCGGCGCTTAAATATTCCGTGCCAGCGGATTAAAGATAAGCGAAACAGCCTCACTACCAGAAAATGACCCAGAACGCCAGGCCTAGAAAGGTGAAGAATGCTTGACCTACTGAAGGCATTTGAACCTAGTGACCCGTACAGGTAGTTCTAACTGTAAGAGTTGCCAGGCCCTTTAAACCTAGCCGAAGCCACCTGTAGCCATGAGATCTAGAAGAAGCCTTCTAAGACTGTAAGGTTCCCCTGGATTCCAATCCTGAGTCTCATTTTGTGGTCGAATTACTTAAGGGCAAGGTCAACCTACCCGAAGTTACTTTTCTGTCTATCGCCAAGATTCTACAGTAGACTCAGCCGAAATCTTAGCTTCCGCTCAGACTCCAGAAGATGGGACCTGCAGTTTCGCCACAAGTCGGTTCATCCGGGTGCCATCAAAAGTGGCCTCGGAGACCGACTGGCACCAATACTGCCTGACTCACCACCGAGGAAAACCCAACAACGGTTATTTGTCGAAATTTATCTATATGAGTTTGACACTAAACATAAGCAAAACGCAGCCATTCGATGCTCTTACAGCGTGCAGTCGTAGGCGAAAATTCCTCGGCGTCGTTGTGTGGGCGAATTATACTAGACCTATTTCAATTATGGTGGGCTGCAGCTCTCTTAGAGTGACAGCATCGCATCAAATCTACGCGAATGCGAATGAATTTTGCATAAATTAATTTTGGTTTAAGACTTGGAATGTAATACAAATAACAGTAGACATTTTATAGCTAATGTGTTCTCTGTCTATATACTTGGGTATGAATTTGATCCCGACATCTGAACTACCCTTAACGCAAAGTTTAATAAATGAGCAAAGTAATTAACCAAAAGCTATCCAGTTTAGAATGTTTATTACTTTTGGTTGCATTGCTATTTCTATACAGCCTTTTATACTCTTGAGGAATATTATGTCAATATTGATTTCGCTGTAGTATACAATATTCCATTCCATGAACAATAGTTGGTATATTAAACAAGTTATAATGCGTTTGGTAAGATAGAGACGAAGTATCGAAATAGAGGTTAATACCTCTATTTATTGGAGTGATAGATGATTTGGTGCTTTAAAAATATTACAAATAATCTTATAGTAAAAATTAAAAAATGTATTTGAACTAATGTAAAATACACAAGTAATTCCTTACATACTTCATTCATGCAATAGAGTAAGACCTATTAAACTGCTTTCCGATATCGATCTTGTCAGCAGCTTCCTTCACCTCCATAGAAGGATCCGGCTCTTCAGCCACCGCCAAGAAGACGTTAAGCTGCTTTTCGTTGTCGACTTTCTCGGGGAGCAGCGACTCGATGACGATCGAAGGCGCAACCTCCGCTGCTTCCGCCGCCTCCGCCGCCGCCGCCGCCTCAGCCAACCTCTGGAAGCAAAGCAATCATGGAGCAACAGACAAGCCACATATGTTTGGTAGCCCAGGCAAGGTTCTGCAGGCTTTGTCAACAGGGTATGAGTTATCAAATTCAAACAGCAGGAAATACTTTCCGGCGAGTGTAAATTGACAGAGGGACAGTCCGCAGCAAGTTAAATATTGATCCAGCCCCCATGGCGATCGATGGCCTGATAACTCGAAAACCTATAGGAACGTGGGGTATCGAATTACGAAATTGGCTTGTTAAGCAAACGGTTTTGCTTTGCTGATCTGTTAGGGTTTGCTCTAGTACACATAAGTCGACAACCGGGGTGAATTTCCTTACGTGCATCTAGAGCTGGCTTAATCTGGAACGATGCAAGGGGCGAAGACAGTCCAGCTATAAACAGAATTTATTTTAATAAAATATGAAACAGTTTTCACTTTTCTAGCCATTCTTTAATTAAGAAGTTAACTACATGAGACATTGACGCACGCAAAACCGTAGTAGCATGATATTCCATTGGCAGAAGCATTTGAAATTGCACAATAACAGAATATGCAAAGCAACAGCATAAGCGATGCAGCTGTAT
Organism: Agriotes lineatus; assembly: GCA_940337035.1. Lineage (NCBI taxonomy): Eukaryota > Metazoa > Arthropoda > Insecta > Coleoptera > Elateridae > Agriotes > Agriotes lineatus. Next base: position 51,470 of record CALNHX010005692.1, read on the forward strand.
TTTAACATTGCATTCGTTATTACTGATTATAAATAATTTTCAGTCCGTGAAATGCAAAAACCTCCTAAACATATAGGGCGGGCACTCTATTACTCTCGCTTCTTTGTGGTGATTCCTAGCGAAAGTTGTATGAAAGTTCACAAAAGCGGACGCAACTGCTAAACGAAAACGCAATTCTTCCATAGCGAAATTTAACTTCCTTCTAGCGAAACTTGCATTTCCATGCCAACATTCAATTTGTTATTCGTTTTGTAAGGGTGAATGTGGTTAGCTCTGAGTTCTTTTCTGCTGGCATCACTTTAAGCAGTTAAAGCTACGAGATATTCTGTTTGCAACTTAATGTAATTATTGGATCTCGTGAAGAATGTAAATAATACATCTATATAATGTCAGGTGAAATTCTGTGGTCCAGAGCTTCAGAGCATTTTCTTTCCGAATTGCTTTCGATAGTAGCTTCGTAGAATGCTCTACTTGTAGAAGTATGTATTCTTCTTTTTCCTGATTGAAAACTTAAAAGCTTTTTGAAACTTGTTATCTTATTTCCCTACGTATTTTCATAAAATTAAAAAATAAATAAATCAATATAAACACCATATTTCTCATAAGCCTGAAAACGATAGCTTGTTTCTTGTTTTAATATTTACCGCTAAAGGCTAACCGTGATGGTAAGTTATAAAGGTACGGGATAGTTTCTATTGATATCGATTAACTTTATCTACTTGCGTATTGAAGTGTGTTAGGTCAGATTAAAAACTGATACCGCTACTGCTTTTTTATGCAGGCGAATAAGAGCTAATATTTTTCCGAGTTCTTCACGCTGGCTCAACTTAGCACGGGTGCAGTGTAACGTTTCGCTCAGCGCGAACGCGATTTTGGGAATTATAAATTAATTCGCGCGTTCCCCCATGGCGTATTTCACTTTAGGTATCGGGGCGCTACATCTTTAGTCCGCGCGGGCAAAGATAAACAACGTTTTCGCGAGGAGACGCAGGGACACCTCCGCGCACCTAAAGCAAGAATCCCCGCTTTAACAAACCGGCGTGAACAGCTGATTACACCGGCCCAAGGTATATAAGAAGACAACCAAGCCAGTACCCGAGAGAATTTTTCCCGTACCTCTTCCAGAACTGATTCCGCTCAGGAGATCCTCCGGGTTCTTCGGGAATTTTTCCCGAACCTCTTCCAGACCTGATTCCGCTCAGGAGAGGCTCCGGGTTCTTCGAAAATTTATATAGAATTTTCCTAATGTTCTCTCTTACCCTAGTCTAACTCAGGAGGGTCTCTGGACTTTTCGAGGGGACTCCTACCAGTTATTATAGCACCCGGTTGCCAGGAGGGTCACGCCAGAATCTTCGGTGACATTTTCCCGCACCTGGTTTCCAGGAGGGTCACGCCAGACTCTTCGGTGAAATTTCCCAGCTCCTGGTTTCCAGGAGGGTCAAGGAGGATCACGCCAGAGTCTTCGGTGACATTTCCCAGCCCCTGGTTGCCAGGAGGGCCACGCCAGACTCTTCGGTGACGTTCCCCAGAACCTAGTTACTTAGAAGGCCCTTTTAGGAGTGACGACGACGGTGTCCAACACCTAGTTAATAGGAGAACTAAACCGAGTTTGCCGACGACGATTCCCAGTACTTGGTTACCAGAAAGATTAAGCCGAGCTCGCCGGTGACGTGAACTAAATTTCTCCGCACCACGACGACGACGTTGACGTAATTAAACCCATTAATTGGGTCCAGAGCGGCCCATCACCATCAACGCATAAAACGCGCAGTAGGGGGCCCAGCCTGGAGAGCCTGAGACCGACTTTCCTAATTACGCACGTTTGAATTTAAAACAATTGGACGGGGATCATCGCCAACACGAAACAACGATTATTCGTTTGAAGTTCACTTACCTGGATTCGCAAAGCAGCTGTCACAGGTAAAACCAGTTAAACTCGCCGTCCGCTAACAGTACACCTGCAGTTCGGCCGATAAACACGAGCAGTACCAGGTACGCATGTAATTTATTTGATATGGTCCGCACTTTCGTACATTCAACAATATAAAGGCCAAATGCAATGTTTACGTACCGCCATTAAGCGGTTTTCGCTAACTGTCATTTTATCTCTGCAGGCCCGATGAACTGCCCACGGGACATCGGAGCTACTTCATGTATAGGCTGTTCCTAAAGAGACCGACACGGCCCGATTCTCAGCAAGCGAGACGCTCCGTTAAAAGAGTTCTATTAATTTTACAAGCATTGTTACATTTTTATTTCTTTGTCTGATCAAATACAATTTAATTTGATGTAGTTAACTAAACGTATTGTACACTGATAAAAATTATGTTGTGTTCTTTCCTGGGTAATTAAGCTTGAGTTTATTATTGGTACCTTGGCATTCTGCGCTGCCTGGGAAGCCAGTATCAGCCTGGTAATTGTAGTAAACAGATTAAACAATTAAAATAAATTAAACTAGCCCGTCTGGCTACAGCAGTAGTAATCAGGCAACTACCGACAAACAAACAGAACAGGATGTGCGCAGTTTGAGTACTGTCATTGCGTGTAGCCATTTTGAGAACAAAAAATTTCCACGCCGCGCCGTCAGGTTTATTAGTTTCCAAGTCGCAGACTCTCAACCAAAAATGCCGTTTCCTGTCTCATTGTGGTGCCATGGAATTTTTTTTTTGCTCCAGGTTGAATACTTGATGAACGTTTGTACTGATTTAGATTCCTAACCCAAATGTAATCTATAAAAAACTCAATTTGAAGTGGAGACGTACATTCCCATGTCGTTTACCTTTTTTGTACTTGGCTATTGAAGCGTCTTAGGATGGATTAAAAACTGCCATCGCGAATGCCTTCTCGAGCTGGCGAAAAAGAGCTGGCAACGAGTAGAATTTCTTCGCGCGTATTCAAGTAAGCACTGGGAGAGAAGGCAGCTAGCGTCAAGCAAATAGATTGCGGGTGGTTTGAGTGTTATTATTTCGTGTAACCATGTTGGATGCAAGAAATGTCCACGTCACCAGATGTAATAGTTCTGTCTCTCTCGTTATGGTTTAATAGCTTTCAAATCGCAAACTGTCAATCTAAAAATTTCCGTTTCTCGTCCCATTGTGGTGCCCTAAAATTTAATCTCTATTTCTGGTTGGATACTTGAGGAACACTTGTACCCATTTCGACCTCTAACACAAACTCTACCTATGTAGAAAATTTCAATTAAAAATTCAAGCGTGGTAGGTTTCAATTTCGTTGATTTTATTTTATTAGGTCAGGTTAAAACTAATACAGCCACTGCTTTGTTATGCAGTTGGAAGGGGGCTGGCAATTCCTCGAACTTCTTGGCGCGCGCTCAAGTTAGCGCGAGGATAGTAGTGGTCAGGCCGCTTCTGTCAAGCAAAAGGGTTGTGCGTGGTTTGAGAATTATCGTTGGGTGCAGTCATTTCGGAGCAGGCAAATCCACGCCGTTAGGTGTAAATGTTCCAAAATCACAGCCTTCCGATCTCAAATTTCGTTTCATTTTTCGTTGTGTTATCCTGGAATTTTATTTCAACTTCTGATCGTATACTTGAGGAACGCCTGTACTAATTTATATTTCTAACACAAAATCTAACATATGCAGAAATTTTCATTTGGAAGAGGAAGCGTACGTTGAACGTTTGCTACTTGAATATGGAAGGGTTTTAGGTCGGATTAACAGCTGACAACGCCACTGCCTCTTTATGCAGTTGGAGAGGGGCTGGCAATTAGTCGAACTTTTTCGCACGGGCTTAAGTTAGCGTGGGTGCAGAGTGTGCGTGGTTTGAGTGTTATTATTTTGTGCAGCCATTTTGGGAGCAGGCAATTTTGACGTCCTCAGATACAATAGTTACCAAGGCACATCATCCCAATCTGAAAATTTGTTTTCCTTTTCGTTGTCGTTTCGTGGAATTTTATTTTAACTGCTGGTCAGATACTTCAGAAACTGTCGTACTGATTTAGATTACTATCAAAAGATCTAACGTATGAATAAAATTTCAGTGTGAAGTGAAAGCGTTGGGGGTTTCAATATTACTAAAAAAGTCATCCAATGTCGCAGAGGGCTATCTATATTGATAGCTGATCAAAATAGAAATGTCAAGATGTTTGCAAAATTTTGGGTGAAATAAAATACATAGCTTTACTTTTTTAAAGAGACCTCTGAATCTTATATTCACGAACTGTATCGTACTGACTATTAATATTTCCGCATTTGTAGTTAAATCCTTCTATTAGTTAGGCAGAGTTTCTTAGATGCGAAATTGAAGATAAGACATTAGTTTCTGATAGGTATAAAACTGGTAATATCTGATTTATAATATAGGTATGCAATTATATTTATCGCCGGGAAAGTGTATTATCATATATAATGCAACTAGTGGGTTCTTGTTTATCAAATAATAGTTTCTGTTTACACGAGATATATTGTTTGGCAACCACGTGAGTCCGAACGACGAGCGTGATTGCCTGAAACAGTAAATCGAGTAGAAACAAAAATTATTTAATAATCAAGAAGACACGAGTTGCATTCGGCTAGATTTAATAGAGTCAATATGCAACGTTTGAACAGTTTATTTATAAATATTAAAAGTACAGTTAGTGTGGTTGCTATGGCAATTGTACTTTCAGTAAATAAAGCGATGTTTGTGAAGGTATTTGGCTATCAGTCATTAGTCAAGGAGGTATATGATTATCGACATACATTATTAAGAGTTAGTAAATGCGTAGCTGAGCATTTTTTCAGTTTTTCATTGGTTAATGTTATTGGGGGTGTCATAATCAATATAAATATTGAGTTTTACACATCACTCAATTAGTTTTTAAAGCTAAAACAGTGAATTCAACTTAGTAATAGATATGAAAATTTACTTTCACGCAGGGATAACTTCAGAAACGACAAAGAAGAGAATCGATCAAATACATTTCGTGCTATATATTGTAGAAAATAGTAATAATGGCTGAAATATGGATTATAAAAACTTCGACTATTTTATAAATATTCGAAATTTGCATCTCACACTCTTTACTGATGTATGATGCAAAACTCTACTCGTCAAGTCGAAGCAACCAAAGCTCCAGCAGCTGATAAGGTTAAAGTGAAGTATGGATTGTATATTTCCCATGTCATCCATTTCATAAACAGCTTTAATTGCCTACAATGTGTTTACCAACGGAAGAACTAGCGACGAGGTTGTTTCAGGGCTCCACCTGAACGGAGCATCTGTTCAGATTGCTGACATTAATAATTATTTAGAGATCGCGTTTGTTTGCTCTAGTTGCAAACACAACAAGCAATTTCGTGCAGATCGAGGTTTGTTGTAATAATATCTCGCTAACTCACATACCCAATTCCTGCCTTTCGGCGACTTTACAAAATCTGACACTGATTGGAAATAGGTGGAAAACGCTATAGCGCCGCGCTTATCAAATTTTTCAGGAAATGTTAATATCAACGTTTTTTAACTTTCGTCAACCAGGTTGTCAGCTGAGCTTATTTACAGATTTAGCCTGTTATCAGATATCGCGTCGCTTATTAGAGAGCGTTAATTTTCAATGGGGAAGTGAGATTATAGTAGATGGAAACTAAAAATATGTTCTGTAAAAGACTCTTTAACTGTAAAAGAAGCAGAATGAAGCTTTCGAACTTAAACAATGAGAGGTTTAAGCCTGCATTCCTGTTCCGTGTTATTAAGAGAGGGATTTGCTTTGCCAGCTCGTGCAAAAAGAGATTGACGATGAATTCTGGACCTACAATTTTCAGCCAGAATGCAAGCGATCCTCATTGTTTCATTCGTCAACCCTACAACCGAAACAATTGAAAGCTACTTCATGGCTTCGGCTAAAAAGGTTGTCGCAGTCAAATGCAAACTATCGGTAATGTTTTCATTTCCAAGAATATTATATCGATGTATTGCATATTATTCTGAGCGTATTCAAGAACAAGTTAGATGAGTAATGTCAACAGAGCAGAGTTACTTGAATATTGAATGCATCATCAACGCAGAGATGCTGAGTGTGTCTTCGATTTCCTTCCGGAATTGCCAGATTAACATATAATCGGTTGAGGATGGATTTGGCAAAAATCAGTGATTAATGGCAGACCATGAAAAGAAGCAATTTTTCTCAAAGGAATAAACAATGCATTTTTTTTTTGAATAAGGAGCCACAAAAAGATATTCCAAAATGAATAAAATTGGGTGATATATTTTAAAAAATACTACAAAGAATATTCAGAATTTAATAGTTGGCTCAACTTGTACAACATTAAAGCCGATGTTCTCACCAATGACTTCAGTTTGGGGCATTGTGCTTATTGGAGATGAGTTATGATAGTGATTCTAAGGTGGGATGGAGTTGTCAACAATAGAAAAAAGAAACGAAAACAAGATCTGGACGTAAGATCAAGAAACCGTGAAGATACTAAAATTGCAAGTTTAGGTGTAATTAATTTATTGTGAATTGTTTGTTCATTAAATGTCACAAACAATGGTGGTAGTAATAATTGCTAAAGTCAAAAAACATAAACTACAATATCAATTATATAACAATTATATGATGTTTTGAATGGTTATTCCCACTTTACTGGTGCTTCTTCTGCCTCGAAGCGTTTTGTCAAGTTCATTGATAATTTCGTTTCTTCTCTTTTCTTGCATTTTATACCAAGGACGTTTGTTTCTACCTTGAAAAATAAGATTTTCCGCTTTCCAATTCACACTCCCCAGATGATGTGGCTACCCAGGTGTGCACTGCCATTGACGTTGTCATCATGTTCTTCATGTGAACGCATTGAACAGACAATAATCTACATACATTGACTAGAATAACTTCTCTACTAATCAAGCAGGAACATTATTTAAATGCAAGTCCAATCAATTGCAAGTAAGTATCGAAACTGGCCTTTGGTTCGCTATACTTCAGCTTAAAACAATAATTAATAATCTTCTAATTAATACCCAAGTTATAAGATTATGTGTCATGAAGTAGATTTAATTTTGAATAAGACAGTTTAGACGCCAAAGCGTGGCGTTTCCAGGAACGAGATCCGTGGGACAAAAATGAGATTTTGTAAGTTTGGCGGAATTTACTTATATTATACTAGTTATGTATTAGAGTAAAAGCATGAAGTGCTTAGTTTCAGATCTTGAATTGATTATCCGTAACCTCGACTGAGAATCAAAGGTAAAAGTTCTCTTGTTGTAAAAATATTATGAGATGTCTTCTTTTAATACAGTGGGTTCGAACTACAGCCGGACTAAAGAAGTCGCTTTACAGTATGGAGTCCAAAAAATAAACACGTTTATATCTCAAAATGGTCGTCGTCTTCTGATTAAAAAGATAATATAATAAGGATTCGCGCGCTAACTCCACAAACTCTACATAATAAGTAACATGGTTTATACAAAGGCTATGGTGACTGTGTTTTGAGAAAGAAAAGTAGTAATTTTTAAGGTACGACACTCAATAGCTCTTCATATCGTAACGTAAATAATAAAAGGTAAATTCAAGCCAGTTATAGGAACATAACAACGTGTTTGGTTTAGAAATGTTTTTCTCTAGCATTATAACGCTCACCTCCATTGCTCGATGAACACAATCAGCAAATATCCTAACAATTCAAAATAATATAATATTCACTACCGATAGGCATTTTTTAAGTTTGGTTTGTAATGGCTTTTTTAGTTTGGAAAAATTTAGGCGAGCTACACGTTCACTTTGCTTCTGAAGCCATATTGGAAGGTGTCGATAACAAATTACGTTGAGATATTGGAAATCTTTTACATGTATCTTCTTATGGTTTCAGCTGGCTGCATTAATTTCTCTTTCTGTGAGCTATTATATGTTTACTTACTGTCTACTATAGACTGCTTCTCAACCTTCATGGCCCTTCCGAAGAAACTTAGCTCGATGGAATCAGATCAGATGTTGCATGGTTATTACCGCCCATTTTTGTACAGGGTTCAAGTGGTGCATGATGCAATAACTTTTGGGTGTACCCCGACGGAGATCAGTAACGCCTTCAACGGTCTGCCAAATATATCAATATTGCTTTCTCTTATGGTAGTTGCTTTGTTGAGATTAGCTGAATTTGGTATCGCGTGACGTCACGACGAGCAAGTAGAATTCTTAAGAATTAGCTGGTTACATTTTTTACGGCTACAGCAGCCAAGCTATCCAGCTTAAATATAAGTGTATAAATGTTGTGTTAATAAAGTTTAAAAAAGTTGAGTAAACATTTTTAAAAATCCAGAAACAAGGTAAGATCCTAAACGCTGCAGTGGCGTCCTAAATAATTACGAATTTATTCTTATACACCCATATTTCCCGAGGTAGAATTATTATTTAGAATAGGTATATCGCGAGCGAGCCTTCTCCTGTTTCAGTGTAAGCCCCCCACACTCCATAACTCTAAGCTATTGAGCAACGTCTAAGCTTGTTGCATCATAAATAACGATTTGTCGGTAACAAATCATGTTTTCATAGCGTTTCCCTGCATAATAATTCAAAGTGTTATATATTTTTTCTTGTACGGATATAGGACATAACGATAAATCCTTTTCTAAATCCAAGTATTAGGATTAATTGAACGACCAGATGGTTTTAACCTTATTTCTGCAAATGGCCTCAACAATTTCCCTAATAGGTGTTCAGCTACTGATGGCTAGTGTATTCTATCTCTTATGCATGCGCACCGTTATCTTTATCCACCTCAGTTTCTTTAGATTTGCACATATTCGCTGTTTAACCATACTACTATAAAAAATTCTCTATCATAAGTCCTCTAGACTCTAGAGCTTTCCAATTTGCAATGTGCCTCTTCTTTGTTTGTTTACTTGTAAACCACTTCTCGAATCAGACTAGTTGCTTCTTCTCTATTGCTTTCATAAATTCATTTCTTAATAATTCGCGTCCCGATTTTATGCAGCTTTTTAGGTAATCAATTTCCGCCACTAATAATTTGCCTTTCTCTATCCTGGTCATGTGCGAGGCCCACGGGTGGTAATTGCGTGTATGATGCTATGGTAGACTCGCTTTTTTTGAAGATTCCTATATTAATAATAACTGTAAGGTATTTACATGTTCCTGGTATCCCTCCATATGTTGATTTTCTAGAGTAGAGTCGAGTAGAGCGTTCTGTTGTTCACTTTCTACTATAAGCTACTCTTACCTAGTTATGTTCACATTCAGTTCGGTTTCCCCACATCATTCGTTCAGCATTTCACCCTACAGCTGAAATCGTCTTGATCTCCTGCGCCAAAACCTAATCATCTGCAAAATAGGGGTTATACAGGGCTTTGTCGCTAATTTTCATTCCATGTGATAAATATTTGTAGACTTTGCTTGTTTAAAATTATTTTATTATATGAGTTAGTGGTCCTTCAGATCGTAATAAAAAAATTAGAGCTATTTTAAATTTTAATATTTTTAAACAAAATATAGGATACGATGAATTTTGTAATGGATTTTTGAGCTTCCTAGGTATGTGCAGAGTTAAAAATGTATTTCTTTTATTTTCAAATACATTGTTCAAGAAGGGGATGTTTATTCATGGCCTATTTGACTTTTTTCAAGGGGGGATTTTAATATTTATAGTATTTTTTTACCGTAAAGCTCAAAGTTTTCCTGATTGTTGTTGACGATCTTCTTCTACATCCCGATATAGGTAATCCTGTTACTAACATACGATTTATGGGTTTAAAACCCAGAGAAATTGTTAATAATAAATTTTACCTAAATAAAATATTCGTTGCAACTACGCGAATTTCAATGGGAGTCTTGCACTGGCGGCTAACATTGTTAAATTACTGTGCCTAAACGGCAAACGCGCCTGCCTGAGGCTTCGCCAATCAGCAAAATCGAAAATAACACAGCAGCGTTCGATTTTGAGTTCTCAGCGCGAGCGATTCAGTGACTCGCGTAAAAATACCCACCAGCAGTCGTGCGTTCTGGTTCTTCGAAGCATACAGAATCCATAAAACATAGACAAACATAATAACGGCGGGAGCGAAAAGTGCTGCGTATTCTGGAGTGCCCTGAATAAGCGCTTGGTACACACCCAGGAGCGAGAGGGAAATCGCCGTCCCTGCCGCCACGTATCTCCCGGTCCGCCGGCGTTCCTCCTGCAAATAACACCACATTTAGATTGTGTGCGTTTGCTTTAGCATACGAAATGAAGTCCGCACGAAAATGTCGGACCTCAGAAAAGCTCCCTTGCAACTCTATTTCTTAAGGATTAAGTTAAGCTCTAGTTTCTACCTTCAAACTTTACTCTTTTATATTAACTTCTACATGTTTTCATTCTCCTAGCGGCTTACTACGTCGGGGCATTAGCCAATCCCGGAAAACAACGATATTATTATTTACTATAAAAGTTATTTAAATAATGAAGTCATTGCTTAATACATCGACAACCGTTGACGCACGACATGAGTCAACAGTCGATACTGGTAGTAGGTAGCCTATGACACATACCGAGCATCACAACCATATGAACTTGTTAAAGTAGAGGGTTTGTGGGACACCCGCAGTTACCAAATGAAAGCTTCAACTTAAGATATTTATCTTTCAACAATTTTGTAATGATGGCGGACCAGAGACGAGAACCTTCTAGACTGAAACGTCATGATAAACGCAATCAATTTAAATGAACCTTATTTAAGTTGCTGCACTTGCGTCATGTTCTGAAAACGCACATACAGAAAACACGAAAGAAGAAAAATCGAAGGAATGTTTAAGCTTTAGCATCAGATCTACCCATTTAACCATAATTCCATTGTTCAAACTAAACCCACCGATATGGAGTGATCAACCGCACGAAACAACTTAAAAAACTTACTTAAAGGTGTTATTATGTAGGATGTAATTGAGAAAGATCAGAAAAAATATCACCTAGAATACACGACCATAAACTACTTATAAACATCACAAGGCAAAATTAGTAAATAGGCTAAAATGTAGTCAGAGGTTTCTTGTTGTAATATGAGGTGGTGTCATATGTCATACTCATCATGTAAATGTATTTAGATATATTGATATGGATTTGAAACTCAAGTATTGAATTCTCTTTATTAAAATTGTTTCTAATCAAAATTGCTTTCCTCACACCAAACCCTATATTTTTGTGTAAATACATAATAATGATTTAATGTCTCCATTACAAATAGGAATAGTTATGTACTATTAAAGGTGCCACATAATGAAATTAGAGACATGAAAGCGCTTATCCAAGTGAGATCTGCCTCTGTTCTATCTTGCCGGTAGGGTAGTTATCGTAAATGGCATCTTGTAAAATCTTGTAGTCGAACCAACCTCACTTATTATACAAACAAACAGCACTTTGTTAACAAAATATCTCAACTTCTCAGGTAAATATTTCTTGTTTACTTTTAAATATGGGTTGCGTTAGCTTACTAATATTGCTTTCCAGAAGGATATGGATCTGGTTTTAACCTTTTAATTTATTTGAAAATGAATTTGTAAACATTCGTCGCTATACTACCAAAATATGTACGGGACGCAGGTTATTAGTAAGTTTTATTTATATTAAACTACAGACTACAGATACGGACGGTTGAACACTTACATTGATTGACTGCTTCTAAAAAACTCAAGTTTGTTTTGGGCATTGCATGATGTTTTATGTTGCTTTTGACTAGAATGGCTACCTCACCGGATGCTATTGGTGCGTCGCTATCAGTTCTATATATTTTATAGCCTGGTATTTTAACTTTCTTTGTTGCTATTAGGTGAGTGTCTGTAATGTGTCGATATTATGAGTAGCTAAAAAATTAATAAACACTGATCTTTTATTACATATTCCATCGGAATTCCAGTTCAGGAGTGATAATTTTTGGATTTGACGATTTAGGGTCATTAAAAAGCAACCGGAGGCTATTTTTAATAAAGAAGGATTTTATTTGTTCAAGATATGGGGTTATTAGGTTTAGGATTGTTTGAAGAATTGTGTTTATAGCAACAGGAGGTTGAGTGGTGTCTTATTGTTGTTCATGATTGGTTTGGTTTCTATCTGTTTGAGAAAAGGTTTTTTGTGGGTTTACATAACAATATTATTTGGATGTAGATGAATTATTCAATGTAACATTAAGTTTTGCATTTTGTTTCGATCCTTGTATTTTCGTTTTATTTTCAGTGTAGTGTTTGCATCCTCTGTAATTGGCAGCATGAGATTCACCACAGTTGGCACACTGAGGACCTTCATTTGATCTTTTTTTGCAGCTTTTGTAGAAGTGGTTACCGAGACAGTAGTTTTTGGTATGCCCAAACCTCTGGCATCTATGGCATTGTGGGATGTCGTAAGTTTTCCTTCTAGGTTCAACCGAGATAATCGAATAGTATAGCTTCGTCATTTAGAAAATATCTTTGGTTTTATCGTTTCGTTTGGGATCTACTGCACAGAGGACAGATGGCGTTTTGTCTTCATTTAACAGTCTTGTGACTTTTAATACAGCCAATTCTAATCTTTCTAATTCATCAAGAAACCTTTTCGGATAGAGATGGTGGCACATTTTGTAGTATTACACTCAGTGGGCTGCTTTGAGGACTTTGGTAAGAATATAAGCTCAGTTTATTTGTTGTGTAAAATTCGGTGAGTTCTCGGTAATCTTGTTGTTCTGCTAAATTGATACGAATGCAATTGGTTTTCGATTCGGTAGTAAATTCATGTTTTGTTATCGTCTTAATATCTTTTATAACTTATTTGCATCCCCAACTATATGTAAATTTATGGGAGGAATCTTTGGCTTTGCTTGCGTCGTCTGGTTAGTCTGTGACGCAGGTGTATCTTTTTCACCACTGATTTGATTTTCTATTTGTTGTGGCTGCTAATATGTATTTTGGCTTATCAGGGGGTTGCCTCCCACATGTAACTTTTTTGCACATCATATAGTGGCGGTGATAACTGGTCATTATTTCCTTTATTTTGTAAACCTGTGCTTAGGTCTTCCATGATTCCATCAGAGTTGGAATTGTTATTTGCAATTTGGAATTTGTTAAAGGAGGATTATTGGGTCTAGGACAACTCGTCGCCGCCATCTCGGCGCCGCTACTTCGGCGCCGCCATCTCGGCGCGGGGCCAGCTCGGCGCCGGGACAACTCGGCGCGGAGCCATCTCGGCGCCAGCCAACTCGGCGCGAGGCCATCTCGGCACCGAATTTAAATTCGCAAACCACAGTGTGCACTACGTAAGATTATTATTATAAACAAATAATAAATAAAGTGATCGCCAAAAATCTGGCATCAAATGAAAAAAAATTATTTAGAATTTCTTGGAAAATCAAACACTAACGACCAGAGGTAATTGCAAAGTGATTACAAATGGGCCAAACAAAAGTTGTCACATGACTTCCGTTATCAGTAAAATTTTTTTAAAATAATTACGAAACATGCACTGAAATTTATTATGAAATAAAAAACTTTCTTAAACATATTTGTTTTTCCTTAGCAGTTTTTGTTAAAAGTAAAATTCTTTGATATGGGACCTAAACATAAAAGAAAATGTGAGAGGTCAAAGTTGGCAGAGGATTTTGAAATTTTGGTATATAAGCCTAGATGTTGATTCTAAACAATTTTTCTTAATAACCTTTTGTCGTATTTTCTACATAAAAAACACGCTACCCTACAGTAAAATAGGTTTCATCGAAGGCATACTTGATTTTTCAAAACTGAAATGTTGTTCGAAATTCGCCTTTAACCAAGCAGGGCTGAACCCCAAAAAATGAAAATTTCAAACGAGAATTTTTTACCTTTTACAAGAGTTGTTTCACCTATCCGGGGACACACTGTATATAGGGTGTCCGAAAAATACGTGTACAACGAAAGACCAAGTTCATTGGCCCAAAGTATGATGCTTTAACTCAACTTACCTATACAGGGTGTTAGGAAAGTCAACCGTGTCACTTCTGGAGATACTAGGGGGCGCTATATGGAGTCGAAAAGTTGTAATCCATTTTTGGCTTAGAAGCATAGTTTTCGTAAAAACGATTGTTGAAAATGAAAAAGAAAAAGTTGAGAACTGCTGTACTTTGCCTTAAATTGGAGGCTTGACGCAGTGTCTTGAGATAGGTTGGGAAAACAATTGTCACATATACCGTCTACATACATAATTTATTAGCTTTTAGGACACTTTTAAAAGGAAGTTTGATCATTTTAAATCCAACAATGATGACAAAATATCGACGTACTCACAGAACCAACAGCACCAGAACACCATACACAAAAAACATATCAGCATACTCCTGCACGGTCTATATTTTTACTACAAAAGCCAAACACGCAATTATTTATTACATTGACATTAATTGACAAAAAACATTCAAAAACACAAAAATGCAGTAGGTATCATACAGCGGTTCACAAAATTTGAGGTACCAATTTCAACAGTGAATTCTGAAGAAATTATGCTTCTAAGCCAAAAATGGATTAGGACTTTTCGACTCCATATAGCGTCCCCTATCATCTCCAGAAGTGCCACGGTTGACTTTCCTGACACCCTGTATACAAAGTTGCTTAGTTTAGCCGCTAGAGGTCTTCAAAAATTATTAGCTTTTTTAAATTTTTTCAAGTAAGTCGAAAAATCTTTGATAGATTTTATTCATGTTTTGGCCATGCGTTTTTACCAGTAAACTACAGCATTTTGTGGAATAAACCTTAATTTCGAAAATTACAGGGTGTTTAAAAACGTCACAATAAATTATCCATCCATATTTTTTTAAGCGCCTGTATAATCACTACCAATTTTTTTTGTGAATAGTTACTTTAATTTAGAAGCTATTTCCTCTCTTACAATATTTTAGTTGGGTGAACTGTTTAGCCACAAAAAAATATTTTCGTTGTACACGTATTTTCCGGACACCCTGTATACAGTGTGTCCCCGGATAGGTGAAACGACTCTTGTAAAAGGTAAAAAATTCTCGTTTTAAATTTGGGTTCAGCCCTGCTTGGTTAAAGGCGAATTTCGAACATTTGAGTTTTTAAAAATCTAGTATGCCTTCGATGAAACCTATTTTACTGTAGGGTAGCGTGCCTTTTATGTAGAAAATACGACAAAAAGTTAGTAAGAAAAATTGTTTAGAATCAACATCTAGGCTCATATACCAAAATTTCAAAATCCTTTGCCAATTTTGACCTCTCACATTTTCTTTTATGTTTAGGTCCCATATCAAAGAATTTTACTTTTAACAAAAACTGCTATGGAAAAACAAATATGTTTAACAAAGTTTTTTATTTCATAATAAATTTCAATGCATGTTTCGTAATTATTTTTAAAAAATGTAAAATTTTACCTATAACGGAAGTCATGTGACAACTTTTGTTTTGGTCCATTTGTAATCACTTTGCAATTACCTCTGACCGTTAGTGTTTGATTTTCCAAGAAATTCTAAATAATTTTTTTTCATTTGATGCCAGATTTTTGGCGATCCCTTTATTTATTATTTGTTTATAATACATTTCTTACGTAGTGCACACTGTGGTGGCCGAGATGGCCTTGCGCAGAGTTGGCTGGCGCCGAGATGGCTCCGCGCCGAGTTGTCCCGGCGCCGAGCTGGCCCCGCGCCGAGATGGCGGCGCCGAAGTGGCGGCGCCGAGAAGGCGGCGCCGAGTTGTCCGGCTTCGTCCGAAACAAGCGTTATTCAAACACAACCGTACTGGAAGGTAGCTTTAACGGAACTCTAACTTCACCTTGAACGTTATAAGCGCCTACCTATCGCCTAATAGGAAGCTAATTTCAGAAAACATCGAGCCAATATTTAAACATAACGCGGCAACACTGCTTTTCGGAGATATAAATTACAAGAGTACTTTTTGGAGCTACAGAGTTGACAAAAAACTGAGAATTCTCGCCTAAAACAGAGAATTCCTCAGGATGTCCTATTATCCTCCGATGAATAGCGACCAGACATAGTTAAAACTTATATTTAGTTATGTATCTATTGTAAAAGATATTACTTTTATATAAAAACTACGTATAACATGCAATATTTTGAAGTAGTTAATAAAGCTTAAAAAAAGACACGGGCGGTATTAGGCCGATATTACATATAACTGAATCAGATAATTTATTAGTCTCGGCCTAATCAGCCTCGGCCACGAAATTTATTCTCATCCGTTATATCGACCTAATACCGTTAAATACTATTAACAAATTCATTTGAGGAGCCTTTATAAAGCGCGTGTATCTCTCATAAATATATAAATTGACAGCACTTTTAATACAAATAAATAATTTTGCTAGGTTATGGGCCTAGTTAGTGTAATTTCATATAGCAACCCCTTTATTGAATGAAATTAATTAAAACATAATTTAAATTTATCGGTTTCTTTTGACATGCTTTGGTTTCTTCATTTTGCGCTCTAACACTTTCTTGTAAATTAATATAATTAGATAATATTCTTAGTTTTAGCACACCAAATCCCTGATCCACACTTTTTCTTTTTGTTAAATAGGTTCTCTGTCTAATTCTCAGATAGACACAGCTAACCCTAGGTCTTCCTCTCCCCTGTTATCTAAAGCTTGCGTATTCAGAATTTCCTTAATCATTCTTCCTTCTTTTGCCCGTGAAATCTGCCCCATCCATCGAACCCTCTGAGATTTGACACACTTTTAATAATTTCGGTTCGTTATAAAGCTCATACCACTCCCTTCTCTCCCACACCTCTTGCACTTTCTTCCCCAACATCCTTCTTTCCCATATTTTTATTTGTTCTAAAACGCTTATTGTAAATGCAAACGTCACTGTTGGCCGTATACCTGATTTATAGATTCTCAGTTTCGTACTTCTTAATACCGTTTTTGATGTTAGTGAACTAATGAGAACTCCAGTACTTACTGAATATTTTTTAAGCCTGTGTTTTATTTCTTCTTCATTCCCTTCATTTTCGTGAGAAACAGCTCCCAGACAGATGAAACTTTCTACTCTTTCTATTTCTGCCTGTTTCAACCCCTGTTTTTCTTCTAGGATCAGGTTTTCTTTTCACCCCCTTTTACTTTGTATTCCTAGATCCATAAATTTCGTCTTATTGTAATTTATTTGCAGCCCCATACGTTCCGCTTCTATTTAAAATTTCCTTATCATACTTCTCAAATCCCTCTCTCTTCTTGCCAGGATCACCACATCGTCAGCATACATTGCTGACTTTTGGAGTATATACTTTTCTTTGTTTGTAGCTCACTTTTTCGTATAACGTATTCCAATACTAAATTAAATAGCACTGTCGAAAGTGGGCCTCCCTGTCTTAATCCTCTTGTAATTTCAAAACCGTCTGTTAATGTGCCCTCTACTTTTACCTTGTATGTTGTATTACTTAAAGTCAGTTTTACTAGTCTACATAGCTTCTTATCTATTCCAAATTCTTTCAAAACTTCCATAACTTTGTGTGTTTTTATCGAGTCGTATGCTTTCTTAAAATCTATAAAGACAGCCACCATTGTCATCCTGTGCTCTTTGCTGCTCACCTGGATTTGTCTTACGATATGTACAGACAGATCAATAAAAAACCCAATTAGGGCAGGCTGTGATATGTGTTATACGTTTGGCAGTACTGAAGTGTATTGTCAGTCTATGTCAAATTCGAGATTAGTAGGTTAGGTTTTGTTTGTTGTTTGACACAGACTGACTTAAAACTTAACCTGCAAATCTCGAATTTGACATAGACTAACAATACACTTCAGTACTGCCAAACATATAACAGACATCACAGCCTGTCCTAATTGGTTTTTTTATTGATCTGTCGTTATTTGATTTACCACTGATCTGTCCTTTCTGAAACCGGCCTGGTAATCTCCAACTATATTTTCCATACTTTCTTGTAACCTTTCCTTGATTAATATAGCTATTATCTTATAAACGACATCTAACAGGCTAATACCTCTGTAGTTATCGCATTATTGGCTCTCTCCTTTTTTCAACACAGGTTGTTTAATTGCTTCCGTCTATCTGTCTGGCATTTTCTCTTCTTTCCATACTTCTTTTATTATTTGAATAATACATTTCTGATCCTTCTCTTCTCCGTATTTTAACATTTCCGCACAAATTTTATTTTCACCTGGACTTTGATTATTCTTTAGCTTTGTTATTACCTTTATAACCTCATTTTCCTCAGGATGTTGTAGGTATGTCATCTCCTTCCGTACCGAGTTTACTCTCTAGGCCCTCACTTCTTTCTTCTTCATAAAACATACTTTCGAAATAATTTGGCCATCTGTCTTTTTCTCCTCTATATCAAATTCCCATCTTCTCCTTTGATAAAAATCGTCCTCGCACGGTATCCCTTTTCCTCGTTTCCGACTTCTTTATAGAATTTCCTAATATCCTTATTTTTCAAATTATTTTCCATTCTTTCCAGTCTTAATTCCATACCCTCTCTCTTCCTTCGCCTACATGTTTGTTTAGCCTTCCTGCTTATCATCTGGTACTTCCACCCAATTTCTTTCGTGTTATCTCTTAACATTTTCTTTAATCCTGTTCTCTCTTCTAGCACTTTTTTACAGTCTTTATCAGACCTCTTCCTCTACTTTTTCCCATTTGTTATTTAAGTTCTTACTTTCATTTGCCACAGTCAGCTTTTGTTCTATACGGTCTTGGTAATTTTTTCGTCTCTCGTCCGTCTTAAGCAGTTCCATATTATATTTGGTATATTTTCTTCTCGTTTTCATTAATATCTCATCTTTTATTTTTACTACTGCTAAAAAAATGGTCTGAATCAATATCTGCCTTTCTAAAGGCTCTTACATCCATAACTCTATTTATGTGCTGTTCTTCTACCAAGAAGTGATCTATGTGGTTAGTATTTCTGCCATCTGGCGATTTCCAATGCCTTTATGCTCATAAAAGGTCCCCATAATTCGTACTTTTTGTTCGGTGGCAAATCCTATCAAATATCCTCCATTTTCAATACTTTTTTAGTGTGAACTAAATGCCCCTATTGTTGGTTGATAGATTTGTTTTTTTTCCTATTTTTGCGTTAAAATCCCCTAAGACGATTTTTAAATAGTACTTAGGAATTTTGGCAACTAGATTTTTGTACTCCTCGTAAAATGCAGTTTTTTCTTCTTTATCTTTGACCTCTGTGGGTGCGTGGGCATTTACCAAACTGCGTTTTCTATATCTGGCTTTTATTGTTATATAACAGAGAGTGTTTAAGATTACTTCAAATTTCTTTACGTGATTTTTCCACTTCTTGTGAATCATAAAACCGACCCCAAAAATAGATCTCTTGCATGCTCCCGCAAACAAAATGGCTTCTAGAATATTATAGTAATTTGTTCCATTGAGCACTATATGACCTTGGTCTATAGCCCTAATCTAAGTAAAATAATAATAATAATAACTCTAGTTGCCTTTGGTTAAACAAATTCAAGACAACTCTTTAACCCTCTGTTAGTGCGCTGGGGTTTATTAAACCCTACTGTGCTATATATTTTTTTCGCATATGTACTGTTGCAAGCAGCTGCCTGTTGGTACGTGTAGCTTATTGCTTAGTTGTGTTACAACTGTAAATGTAGTTAAATTAACATTCAGTGCCGTCTGAGATGCAAAAAACGAACAATTTTTGTTAATAGGAAGTACTAAACCCCACCGCACTAACAACGTAACCGCGTTTGTTAGCGTAGGTAAGCCGTTACTATTGAAGTAGAAAGGGACACATACGCCCACCACTTTTAATTGATCAAGCCCTGGGGGCATAATAATTAAATTGACAATTGCGCAGTTGCCTGGGGCTTTTTATTAATTAAATTGCCTGGTGGCCATTTTGATTTCGTCACACGGGGGCCATTTTAAATTTTGATTTCTCCACGTGTTGCTAGGACGCCTTTTTTTTGGGTGGGGTGTCATTTACTGACGATTTGGTGATAGCAGCAAGAATAAAGAAAGCATTACAGCAAGATCTGGAAATATGGAAGAAGAATTTCGACAAGAGAGAATTAAAAAAAGATTTTAATAAAACTAGCTAAACCAGTGTCGCGTTGGTAGTCCCCCATGGGGCGCCTACCCAGGTGGTGGATATGGCTTGCCAAATATGGCAGGTACCGAGGAAGTAAAATATGCGGGGCTAACCAAAACTAGCACCGCTTTAATGTGGTGAAGTGTTGGTTGAATATAGCGTAGAGGTAGAAAACATTGACAAAAAATTACCCGTCGTCCAGGTTAAGAGGGTATGGCGTTGAGTTAGCAGCCTGGTACTTGTAAACATTTATATATGCTAAAAAACTCAAATATCTCAAAACGAGAGTATTTAACCAATGTATACTCCCAACACTCACGTAGCGCCTCAGAAACCTGGGTGTTAACAAAAACAAACATCGAAAGGATTAAAATCACACAAAGAAAAATCGGGAGTGTGCTCCCCTAGACTTTCTCGCATTCGCCTTGTTTTCTAGCAAATTTGAAAAGTTTATTGCAATGTATATACATACAGCGATAAAATAACATTTTCAGGTAACCACTACCTGTTTAGGTAAAGTGCCGCTTTAGGTTAACCTATCATACTGAAATTATATATCAGGGAGTTTTTCTCAATAATAAATGTATGTACAAAATTTCGTAGAAATACCTTGAAGCAAACTGGTACTTTACTTGAATGGATACCGCTACCTGTTTAGGTAAAATGCCACTTTTGGTTAACCGATCATGCTGAAATGTAATATCTGGTAGTTTTTCTACATAAGAAATGTATGTACAAAATTTTGTTCAAATATCTCGAAGCAAACTGGTACTTTACTTGAATAGGTACCGCTACCTGTTTAGGTAAAGTGTCACTTCCGGTTAACCGATTTCGCTCAAAATTTGACAGGAATCTACAAATTTTGAATAATGACTATGTACATAATTTCAAGGGTCTAGCTTATTTCGTTTTTAAGTTATCGTGTTCACACACACACACACACACACACACACGCACACGCATACACACACACAGACATAATTCGAAAAATGGTTTTTTCACACTCTAGGAGGTCTAAAACGTCAAGATTCGTCAAAATCTCGAAGTCGATTTTTTTGACGATTACAATACTTTCTCTATACTAACGTATGCGAGAAAGTAAAAATGGAAAGGTCAATGTTGGGTATACGGTTATAGGATAGGAAAACCAATGAATGGATTCGCCACAAAACTAGGGCAGTCGATGTAACAGAACGCATAGTACAATTAAAATAGAAATTAGCTGGGCATCTGGCAAGGAGGGTAGACGATAGGTGGAGTAGAAGAGTGACAGAATGGCGACCAAGAACAGGAAAGCGAAATCGAGGAAAACCCCGAGCCCGGTGGAGACAAAACAGCAGGATACCAATAGCTGGGTGCTGCCACGAACTGCACAACATCAACATGGCGACTTCAAGAGGAAACGTATATTCAGAAATAGATATAAAGCGCTGATAGTCATGATGATGATGATGAAGAAACTCAAGAACACTCCTCGGAGCAAGACGGACTGAATAACTAGAAGATGGATTTTGAAAGCAGCGACGTGTAACATACAGGAATAAAGGACTAAACGAAAAGAAGTAATAATAGAAATAGAAAAGTAAACCCGGGCGTAGTAGTACTAACAGAAACCAAGGGAACAGCACATGAAGAATATGGAAACTACCTTCACAATTGAAGTGGAGTACCAAAAAGCGAAACAGCAAGGAGTAGGAAATTAATGCTAATACACAAAAAGGCAATGATTGAATTATCAGAACTAAATTGAAAGTCGATGAAGAACCGATAACAATGATAGGAGTGCATGCAGTTCTTTGATACATACACAAGCAAATAAAACAGTAGGTAGGCAAGATGAATTAATACTAAGATGTGATATGAACAGTAGAATTGGAAAAAGGGTCAACCATGAAACAGTGAGAAAATTTGGTGACGACACCGTAAATAACAGTAGAAAAAGGATAAACACTCTATGCAAAGAATATAAACTAAAAATAGCAAATACCTTTTTTGAACACATGCACCAACATACGAGTACACAACCAACACAAGGTCATAAAAATAGTAAAGAAGAGGATGACAAACAAAAGGAAAAAATAAAATAACCCATATACAAAACCGAATTGCTGAGACAAAAACGCATTCAGGACTATATTAAGACAGGTTAAAGGCAATAGTAATTTACATTACAAGACCGGAATGTAGTGTTTTGTAGATCGAGTCAAGTAGATTCCAGGGTTAGCCGCAGGCGAGTCCTGGAAGCTTGGGGAGACCAGCAAAACACTTTCCGGTCGTGTATCGTACAATAATTTTTTACGACATCCAAGTCCATACTTTCAAACTTCCGAATTCACTTTCGAAAACTCAAAAAAATTATGACATCCTTTATCTAATAGACTTGTCTGTCCGGGACGCTGGTCCGTCCGGGACGCTGTTTCAGCAGCCAAACCGTAGGAGATAGAGAAAAAAGTTATTAAAGTTATATGTTTGAAATGGTCATGTCAGGTCAGGAACCGCTTTTCAGTCACGTGACACTTCCGGTTTTCGAGAAATCTCGTAATTTCCGTCCGTCCGGGACGCTGGTCCGTCCGGGACGCTGTTTCAGCAGCCAAACAGTAAGAGATAGAGAAAAAAGTTATGAAAGTTATATGTTTGAAATGGTCATGTCAGGTCAGGAACCGCTTTTCAGTCACGTGACACTTCCGGTTTTCGAGAAATCAAGTAATTTCCGTCCATCCGGGACGCTGATCCGTCCGGGACGCTGTTTCAGCAGCCAAACCGTAAGAGAAAGAGAAAAAAGTTATGAAAGTTATATGTTTGGAATGGTCATGTCAGGTCAGGAACCGAATTTTAGTCACGTGACACTTCCGGTTCTCGAGAAATCACGTGATTTCCGTCCGTCCGGGACGCTGGTCCGTCCGGGACGCTGTTTCAGCAGCCAAGCCGTAAGAGATAGAGAAAAAAGTTATTAAAGTTATATGTTTGGAATGGTCATGTCAGGTCAGGAACCGAATTTCAGTCACGTGACACTTCCGGTTTTCGAGAAATCACGTAATTTCCGTCCGTCCGGGACGCTGGTCCGTCCGGGACGCTCGTCCGTCCGGGACGCTGGTCCGTCCGGGACGTTGTTTCAGCAGCCAAACCGTAAGAGATAGAGAAAAAAGCTATGAAAGTTATATGTTTGGAATGGTCATGTCAGGTAAGGGACCGAATTTCAGTCACGTGACACTACCGGTTTTCGAGAAATCACGTAATTTCCGTCCGTCCGGGACGCTGGTCCGTCCGGGACGCTGTTTCAGCAGCCAAACCGTAGGAGATAGAGAAAAAAGTTATTAAAGTTATATGTTTGAAATGGTCATGTCAGGTCAGGAACCGCTTTTCAGTCACGTGACACTTCCGGTTTTCGAGAAATCAAGTAATTTCCGTCCATCCGGGACGCTGATCCGTCCGGGACGCTGTTTCAGCAGCCAAACCGTAAGAGAAAGAGAAAAAAGTTATGAAAGTTATATGTTTGGAATGGTCATGTCAGGTCAGGAACCGAATTTTAGTCACGTGACACTTCCGGTTCTCGAGAAATCACGTGATTTCCGTCCGTCCGGGACGCTGGTCCGTCCGGGACGCTGTTTCAGCAGCCAAACCGTAAGAGATAGAGAAAAAAGTTATATGTTTGAAATGGTCATGTCAGGTCAGGAACCGCTTTTCAGTCACGTGACACTTCCGGTTTTCGAGAAATCAAGTAATTTCCGTCCATCCGGCACGCTGATCCGTCCGGGACGCTGTTTCAGCAGCCAAACCGTAAGAGAAAGAGAAAAAAGTTATGAAAGTTATATGTTTGGAATGGTCATGTCAGGTCAGGAACCGAATTTTAGTCACGTGACACTTCCGGTTCTCGAGAAATCACGTGATTTCCGTCCGTCCGGGACGCTGGTCCGTCCGGGACGCTGTTTCAGCAGCCAAACCGTAAGAGATAGAGAAAAAAGTTATGAAAGTTATATGTTTGGAATGGTCATGTCAGGTCAGGAACCGCTTTTCAGTCACGTGACACTTCCGGTTTTCGAGAAATCAAGTAATTTCCGTCCATCCGGCACGCTGATCCGTCCGGGACGCTGTTTCAGCAGCCAAACCGTAAGAGAAAGAGAAAAAAGTTATGAAAGTTATATGTTTGGAATGGTCATGTCAGGTCAGGAACCGAATTTTAGTCACGTGACACTTCCGGTTCTCGAGAAATCACGTGATTTCCGTCCGTCCGGGACGCTGGTCCGTCCGGGACGCTGTTTCAGCAGCCAAACCGTAAGAGATAGAGAAAAAAGTTATGAAAGTTATATGTTTGGAATGGTCATGTCAGGTCAGGAACCGAATTTTAGTCACGTGACACTTCCGGTTCTCGAGAAATCACGTGATTTCCGTCCGTCCGGGACGCTGGTCCGTCCGGGACGCTGTTTCAGCAGCCAAACCGTAAGAGATAGAGAAAAAAGCTATGAAAGTTATATGTTTGGAATGGTCATGTCAGGTAAGGGACCGAATTTCAGTCACGTGACACTACCGGTTTTCGAGAAATCACGTAATTTCCGTCCGTCCGGGACGCTGGTCCGTCCGGGACGCTGGTCCGTCCGGGACGCTGGTCCGTCCGGCACGCTGGTCCGTCCGGGACGCTGTTTCAGCAGCCAAACCGTAAGAGATAGAGAAAAAAGTTATGAAAGTTATATGTTTGGAATTGTCATGTTAGGTCAGGAACCGAATTTTAGTCACGTGACACTTCCGGTTTTCGAGAAATCACGTAATTTCCGTCCGTCCGGGAAGCTGGTCCGTCCGGGACGCTGTTTCAGCAGCCAAACCGTAAGAGATAGAGAAAAAAGTTATTAAAGTTATATGTTTGAAATGGTCATGTCAGGTCAGGAACCGCTTTTCAGTCACGTGACACTTCCGGTTTTCGAGAAATCAAGTAATTTCCGTCCATCCGGCACGCTGATCCGTCCGGGACGCTGTTTCAGCAGCCAAACCGTAAGAGATAGAGAAAAAAGTTATTGAAGTTATATGTTTGGAATGGTCATGTCAGGTCAGGAACCGAATTTCAATTACGTGATTTTAAAAAATATTATTGTTTTTATTTAATACGCGTTCTATTTGAAAAACGGTCTTTTTTGTTTTATTAAATGAGACATTTGTCTCACTGGTTGCTAGTTAGTATCTATTATTTGACTAATCCAAATAGTAGCACACACTTGATTCCATAGCAACGAAGGCATCAGGGACCGGCAAAAGCTTTTATTTGTTCCTCACTTGTAAATATCAATTTATCAAGTCACTGTATTCACTTTGAAAATGTTTCATAACTGGCTAGCCAGTAAATTTTTTACTGGCTAGCCAGTTATATATTTTACAAGCGTGCTCATAGATAAATGATAGCGTGCAAAGCCAGAGTTGTCTTCCTTAGTATGTGTGATATTGATGAATTTAGTTCCTTGTCAGTTTGACATTTTGAATAAACGGTAAATTTATAGTTATTTACAAGTAAGGAACAAATAAAATACTCAACAATACACTCCAGGTAACCATTTTTACTGGCTCAAGGATATGACAGGTTCGCCTAACGGCTCACCAGTCATCCCAATCCTATCGCAAGTAAAAACTGTTTTACCTGGCTTGTAATGTAAAATACTATTATTCGCAACCATATATGTAATGTTAACATTCCTGACCTCATTTGAGTGGGGGAAGTCGTACATTTCAGCCCGCTCAAGTGCGAGAAGTGAGTGCGGGAAGTACATTCCCGACCGCTGAGTAGGTAGGGATACTGGGAATCTTGTTGATCCATTCATATGGAAAATGCATATTTTGTATAATTGATATGCCCGCGAAACTTTCTGCATATGTATACTAATTATGTGAAAACAAGTCGTTTAAGCCAAGTTTCATTTTGTATATTTTGCATATTTATATGTTTTTGAGCATACTTTCTGGATTTTGCATAATTTGTTATATTTAGCGACAATTTATAAAATATGAACTTTCTGAGATTTTTTGGAAAATTTACCATTACATTAAATTAATTAATACATTTTTTATATGCAACTGAGTTACATACTTTCACTTTCTGCCTCTGGAGTGCAGTGTGCGTATCGAAATAAGCATAGGAAAAGGGAAATCCCTGTTAAACCCTTTGACTATACAAACATAGACTGCCAACTACCCCTACTTTTCCCAAAGAAGCAATGTATAAGGAAACAGCCAACATAGAATTCATTTCAAGAGTGTTGGGGCATAATAGTGCGGTGGGGTTAGGGGAAATATTAGTTTTATGTTGCTTACAACGTGAAGTTAGCGTTAGCATTCCATGTTTATACAGTCAAACGTTAAAATGAATGACGTCTTGGAATAAAAATTAGAGAAATAAATATACTCATACAAAATAATTATAATTTTTACATTATTTAGAATAGTCCTACTTATTTTCAAAAAAATTAGAGCATATTATCTGCATATATTATAACTTTTGGTGCATATACTCAACAAAATGTATGCATATATATGCGCATATTTTCGTACATTTGAGTGCATATAATTATCAGCTTTAATCATAATATAATAATTTTTCCAATTATTGTTTAGAATAAAGTGGTTGCGAATAAAATAGTATACAAACCTCGACAGGAAGTTTCCTTAGTCTCGAGATAATAGCTGATTTCGACGCTTGGCGTCTCAATCGGCTAATTAATCTCTCGACAGTAATGAAACACTTCCCATCTCGGGCTGTAATGTACTATTACCGGCCCCTGATGCCCGTTTTCCTATCTTGACCTGCAAAACGTTACTTTCTGGCGAAAAAATTGTCCAGAAACCGCATATTTTCTGGTCGGTCGTAAAAAACGTTAATTACAAGTCTAGATGTTACTAACCTAATCTGATTCCAGCCTACAGTTGATGACATTCGAGTTTGAGCGCCAGCGTTTTGAACTGCAGGAACGTGCAGTTCTCCCAAGAAAATTGCATTCTTATTTAATTATTTATTTATATGTTGGTTTTGATGTTAGATTATTAATTTTGTCTAGTAGCATTAAGAATAAAAATTGCTTATCCGATTTCTTTGATTTGATCACACCACATTTCTACAGACTTTGGCTCTGAAGTACCATTTGGAAATGCAAAATGGAAATTAATTAATATGAAATGAACCAGCTGTAACGGTTCTCTTTAATTTTGCCGATTGCGGCTCAAATTCTCCTTTTGAGTGCAGGTCTGCTTTCTCTTATTATTAGCTCCAGGGACTTTTTAGAATAGAACTACCTTCCTCTTTGCGAGGAAGCAAGCTAAGTCGTTTGAATGTTGGCTATCAAGCCGATTTTTGTTTGGATTTGATCGCCATGCATTATCCGGAGTCATCAGATACTGGAAAATATTCCCAGCTTTTCTAAAGCCAGCGTCGTGGTAACTTCAAACGAAATGCGAACCGTGCAAATTTAATTTTTTACTGCTCATTATCGTGGGCCGCTATCAACCTTAAGGTAGGGGTTTTCCCTTTGAGTTATTGTTACTAATTATATAATTTGCGCTTAGGTCCGCTAGGAATCGCTGGGCGCATTTCATTACATTCGCTGGCATCCTCCACTACCGATCTTCATAGTCGGCAAGCGTCTTCCAAAATCCAAATCCTTTTTTCCTACTGAGTCAGAATTCCTGCTCGCTTTTTTTGTTTCCTTCCTTACGATGCATACCGGTTGAGCTGCCGTAGAAAGTCCAGATAGTCATGGCTGGGGAGTATTAGCTTCATCTTACAATAAAGTTTTACTTAATTGCGTTTTGCTGGTAAGAATAGTATCAGAGAGTTTTCTTAGTGCTTAGGGCAGCCTAGCGAAAATCGCTTTTAATTGTTACGCTTGTTTTATCGGAGACCTCTCGACAAACTCCTATCGCACTTCAAGTTACAGATTAGCTTTTTGGAAAACGCCCACATGATGCATTTTCATTTAAGATAAGCTTTCCGCTGGTCGGTTCCTGCAACTAGGCTTCACCCTATAATGCTTTTTCAGCCCCGCATGCTATTTGATTGCAAAATAGCTTTATGTCTTTATTATTTAACTTTGATTTCGCAGTCCCTTTGTTTGGAACTACCACGCAGTTTTTAAATATTGACATGTATTTATCTGAGTCGACAGTTTAACATTTAAGTGCTCGTTTTAAACAAATTGTAGTTAACCTCAGTTTCTTTTGAATCGCTGAGCCTGGTTTATTGCGTCTACATCGCATTCATTTAGTTGTTATATTTAACTGCATTCAAACAGTTTAACAATTAAAGCGTCTTATTATTTTGTACTGCTGGTATACTATGTCTTATTTTCCTCTACACTGTACACCGAACACGCTAAGTGAGTTTTATTTACGCTTCTGCTTTACTTAAACTGGTTTGTATTGTTGTTGTGGCTGACGACTGGTGCCCTTTTGTAGGTTTCTGAATTTTATTCAACTATTAAGCTTAAGAACCATTACCTGATTCTTATCCAGGACAACAAATTGTCGAGAGTTTTGTGCTAGTACGGATTATGCTCGTCTTTTGTTAATTTTTTGTTAATTAACGATATTTAGCCAACCACTCGCACTTACTAGGCATTTGCAATTTGATTTTGTTTTAAAGTAAACATAAAGGCAAACTGTATTTTTAGCAAAAATTATAATTATTCTTCAATTTGTCACTTGGTCACTCTATTAAATTTTAATGGTTTTATGAATCAATAAGGAGAGAACAATTTCGATAGATTTTATACATTATATATAATAATAATTATAAAAGATATGCAAACGATTTCGGAGGCTTTCACGGTCATTGTCATTAAGTAATAAACGACTTCCGGGATTGAACCGGAAGAGTTTCGCCTCTGACGTGATTTACACGTTGAGTTACCATGCTCTTTTGCTTTTCCTCTTGATGAAGCCCCCTACCAAAGTGGGCGAAACGTTGAGTTCTTCGACCTCAATAATGACACGGTCCAATCCCGTCGTTTGTTACTTAAAGATATTAAAAGAATAATTATTGAATCAATGACAGTTTTTAAATTTATTGTTGCTTGGAATACATCATAACCCCATCAATCATTGTATTCATGAGATTTTAGTGCATTGCCGATTGTATGGACAATTAAGGACTCGAAGTAGTCGAACTGCTTTTGAAAAATGTCTAAAGTTCTATAAGGCATTGAAAAGTGTTAAGATCACAGGTTGTTTATAACTCTTCCATTTTTATATTAGCACATTAGACTTTTGATAAGTTTTGAAATCTCTAAGCAACATCGATTATTACACACAACTGTCACATGACTGATATCAGCCAATGAAAACCATGCATTTTTTGAAAAGCAACCAATCCAAAACTGATTACCTGATAAGCGCCCGTGGGCTGCTTACCAAGAGATAAGCTCCCTAGGGATGATTATCGGCCCCGTGGATGGTGTCATAATTAGAAATAGAAATGCAAGAAACAAGTAATTTGAGTTTTTTGGCATTATTAGATCAATTTTAAATCATAATTCGTATACGGGTTTTGTGTAATAATCTTCAAAATATAAACGCGGGCGATACACTTACATATAATTTTGCCCGTGCCAAGAGTCATCGTGTTGGTTGCCCTTAGAAAACTACCCTTGGGCAACCCTCGGGACAGTTTTCATTACAACCAGCACTCGACCCCTGGCGTGTGCAAAATTATCGGTAAGCATGTCTCTCCCTTGTTATATTACTATTGATAAGACTATGAGAACTTTATAATGCCTTTAAGAATACGATTTTAAACACTTTTTACTAATACAAGAAGCATTCCGTTGAAGCTAAATATTTAAAACTTAAAACAGCGTTTAATCAAACATAGCGTGTTTATGAAAAATATTTTTATAAAGTTTATTTTTTTAACATGGCTAGAAGATAATATCTCAGAAACGCTTTCTTGGAAATATTA
This sequence comes from Agriotes lineatus, assembly GCA_940337035.1. NCBI lineage: Eukaryota > Metazoa > Arthropoda > Insecta > Coleoptera > Elateridae > Agriotes > Agriotes lineatus. The sequence continues at coordinate 81,351 of CALNHX010005692.1, forward strand.
ATAATCTATGACTTTGATAGATGGAAAATTCTGATTGTAAATTTACAATAAACATTTCATTTTCTGATAATAATATAAACGAAATAAGTTGTTTACATTCTTGAATTTGAGGTTCAATTACTTTCTAGATCTGCAGGTTAAAGTAAACCGATCAAACTAAAGCAATTAAAAGCTTGCTCCCAAATGCAATCTATTTTTGTGAAATAAACATAATAAAATGCCTGAAATGCGTTTCCAATGTGTACACTATTTTCCCAATTTCCTCCCAGAAGTATTTGCCTCGGTTTCGATATCTCGAAGCAGCAGGAAAAATACGAGTTGCTAATATGATTGATTTATGGCTGTCTTTGATCTGCTTGCTTCTGTTTGAACATAGCAGCTGTGTTTGGCTAGCATTGTCCTACAATTTAATATTAAAATTTAAACAAAGTAAAACAGGCGTTTAATGTTCCCAACAATGGTGGCAGCTTAAAGTCTCAATCACCCGACAGCCGCGTCTAAACTTAGCCCAGCTGTTTGTTTTGCTACCCCGTTATTTGGATATAAAGTCTGAGTTTGTTTATTGCACACGCCAACTCAAATTCGTCATCTTCGCTAACGGGCGGATGCCTAAATCGCGCAACCGATCAAAAGTGAAATTCGCGCGGAGATAAATCCTCGCCAAATTACGCTTAGACGTAAACGTGCATCGCACGTTTGTTTACGCTCGAAATTGCGGCCGCTTCCGGTTGGAAAGTGTGGCCAAAATTAGAGCGAGTTGGCCAGTTTGAGCCGTCGTTAATAATTTACAACTCGAGCAAATGCGGATTCCCATTTCACGCATTACGGTCGCTGAATGGGAATTATGATTGAAAAGTAGTCGCAATTCAGTTGCTTGAACTTGAGCTTTTGTCCAATAGTTACGCTGGTATGTCATCAGCACCTCCGATTTTTAACCATCCTGTGCCCATTTACGATTACGCCATTGATGCTTTATTTACTTTTTAATACCCTTTAATAATGAGATGGATATAGATACTCAGTTTCACATAGTTATCTATATAATGGGCAGGATTTCGTTTACGAAATTCGCAACAATAACTACAAAATACCGATAATACCAGCTCCTTGACGGACCACCAACACCATCATACCTTTTATGCTTCTGAAAATTACGATTTTCTTTCTCTCTCGTTCAGATTTCTTTACCTATCCAATAAGGGTCATAAGCTTTCCCTTTGGCTCCACATAATCCCTTATTTGAAGTAATACTGCCCCATATTAGTATTATCATCCAGTCTCAGTCTCGGTCTACCAAATGTATCTTTCTTATCGATGGTCTCCACATATCCTATCAAACATGACATTATCTAAATTCTAAAGTAGAACCTCAGACATTATCGTCAATGACTATATAACCTTATAGGGAGGGAGGGGGGGGGGTCTCAACCTTCTCCAGCTTCTTCCTCTATTTGTTCTCGGTTTTTGGCGTGTGTCATCCAGTTTGGCGCAGCAATCTTCCTTACTTTCCTCTTGATGCCACTCTTCCAATACAATTTTGGACTTCCCCGACTTTTCGTGTCTATGGATTCTGCTCTAAGAGGCTCCTTGGTTGGATTGTTGTCATCATACATGATGACATTTACGTTTCTATACACTTTCCTCACGGATTGCCCCATACATCTTTCCTTCAAACGTCAATCAGCTTTTTATTTATAGATCAAGATTAAGACGATGATGATTGTATACGTTTTGCTTTTTGTTTTTCTACGCAAACCTTCGATGTTCTATAGTGATGCGCTCGACACCTTGTGCTCTTCTGTTGCTAATGGTTACCGTGAACTTTTCTTGATTTTGTTGCTGTAAAGCCACATACTCTTTGCTGCAGCCGTGAACGTTGTGAGTGTCTCCTCAGCTTTTCGTACTAATTTTGTAATTAATTATGTCTACATCATCGGCATAGGCTAGGATTTAAATAACTGAACCTTTCCTTTTATCTCTTCATAATTACTTCATTTCTCCTCACCCACTTTTTTAGTATTGTCATCCAATCTCAGTCTCGGACTACCAATGTTTTTCTTTCATTTCCATCTTATCAAAGGTGAAATGAAAAATCATGTATCTCAAAAAGATGTGGAGAAACGAAGAAACTGCAGTTTTGGTGCAACAATGCAGGTATCATTTCTAAAAATGATGGGGTTAAGTGGAAGTCTGATCTTACAAACCAACAAGGAAAATTGTTGTTGGGTAATGTTAGGACAAGAATGGAACAAAAATATGGCGTGTCAAAAGCTATTCATAGTGACTCCACTAAAAGCAGCACATTTATTTTTTAAATGTCCCATTTCCAAGAAAAAGACATTTGTAGTGATCAGCATAAAGAGATGGCTATAATAAAACTAGAAATAAATTTTTGCTTTCCGACTTTAACTGGAATATACAAATCCCATGGAGGAGCTACATACAGTTTTATAGAATTGAAAAGTTGATTTTCATATTCTTTCAAGGGTTATTCGTCTTGCACGTAAAGGAACTCAGACACAACGACGACAGACCAACAAATTGGCTGCGATATGTGAATTATTACGGGATGAAAGTGTGGCGGTCTAAAAAGCTCGAAATCTACAGAAAAACAGAAATAAAATTTTACACTTTATTTTATCGACAACACCTTAATGGTTTCTCATATGTTCCAAAATAAGTAAAATATAACACTAATAGATGAAAAGGTGAACAAAAGTATTTATAAATACCAAAAGTATTAGAAAAAACGAGGACGCAAAAGAGTAACGGCTAGTCAAAACAGGTAAACATAGGAATGGACGATAAGTATGATACTCCAATCTACATAAAAAAAGTCAAATAGGCGGTTGCAATAGTAGGGAGAAGAAAGGTAGGTAAAAATACCGTTATCAATGTCCTATGAGGCTTTCAAGGAATTCGGAATGCCGATATCCGAGACTCTAATGCTTCGAAGAACGCCGATATCCGTAACTGCCCATTATCTGAGAAGTCTGGGAAACTAAACATTCAAAAGATTACAAAATTCCGCAAAAAACAGACAAAATACAGCACTGTATAAAACGGTTGGACTTTGTCTAAGTCCATCAGTAGTCATGTTACTATGGTTTCTTCTGGCAATTTGTACCTGTATACGTTTCGAACATTAAATTCGTTTAATTAATTTACCTCGTGTTTTATTTATTTACGTGTAAGTGAAGCAGCAATCGAAAACGTTAATATCTCAGCATTAGCTGAAAATGAATTGGAAAGATTAAAATTGGCACAGAGCCATCAATTATTACACAAACAGAAGTGAAAAATTAAGTCGTAAGTTCATAGAAAATACCAAAGCACAATTTAAAGTTGATGGAGAAAGAACATTTATACCAATCCCGAAGAAGGCCAATGCGAGCAAATGCAAAGATTATCGCATTACCTTTACTAGCCGTGTTCCAAAAATATTGATGAAATTGTAAAAAGCTAGAAAAACTAGGTGCAATACAATTTTGGCACCAGAGAAGCTCTCTTAAAATTTGCAGTTCTTATACAAACGCGTAGTGACTAAAATGTTGATGTTTTTACCTGCTCTGTCCACTTCTAAAAAAGTTTATGCAGATACTAAGATCACCAAATACAGTTAATAACGATAAGCAAGTTAGTGAAAAAATGTACCCCTTGCAGACAGCTGAAATAAGACCAGACAACAAAACCACTAAAATGTAATACACACACTAAGGGTTCGTTAAGCTACGTACTTTTTTCGCTGCTGTTCAAGATTTGCTCATAAAATTTGTTCAGTGTGTACGTTAGGCAAAAATTTTAAAATGAGACTGCCAGAGAAAAGAAATATAATCCGGATAAATAGAAGAGGGCAGATATAACGTTAGAAACAAGGATGGCCTCGATGATGCTGGAGACCAAGAAGCATTAGTAAAGGAACGTATAAACGACAGACAAACTTGAGGTGATAGACAATGACAAACTGAAATAAAATGCGAAATCGTGACTTTTGTAGATGCCGGTAGACAAAATGATCCAATCCATTGCGTAAACGATAAGATATAAGACAATAAATGCGCCAAAATCAGGAAATACGACGTTTATACGTATCATTTACTCGAAAGAGTGCCTTATATACATTTATTACCTAATAAATAAGAAGCGAAATTATATATTACACCAATAAAGTAGCTATGAGTAGTACTTATATGAAAAAATGACCTGTTTTAGTATTACTTCTCACTTACTGTCGAAACGTTAGAAGCCAGAGGAGATGTTCAACCATATGCCAACATTTATTAACAATACAATTAAAGGATTTTTTTCTAAACCTGCCAAGTCAACCTTAGTCAAGGTCCCAAATAGTGATTAGCACACCCACATGGAGACGTGCTTAAAATGCAATCCCTTGAGGCGGAAGGTTCTTAAAATATTTCAAACACATGCGGCGAAAATATTGTATATACAATGAACGATCATGCGCATACAACTTGCACACGGATATGCATTATAATGCAATAATCGACTGTATCAAACGAAGGCAGGGATTACGAACTCCTGCTCGAGAGCTTCGCATGGTACTCGTGCCGCAAAGTCGAGTAACAGATTTAGACAGCCTCACCTTGACAATGATTGCTAGCCGCTCGTAGTAGAATCGGGCAAGTTTTGTGCGAAGAAATAGGTCGACTGCAGTCAGCGTACAATATAGTGCTTACTGAATACAAGGTAGTTAGAACTTCAAATAACTTATGCCTAGGAAGCGACTGATATCCGGCAGAAGCCGTGGTTTGCACGAGGGCCGAAAAATCTTTCCAAAGGGACAATTTCACTTCGCGGTAACGGCCATTGTTCGACACAACCCAACTGAATGCTTGTTGCTTGTCCATTGGTATCTCCCCAAGGCTTTCGCGTCAGCTTTACGGCAAGAAATTCACAGGTCAGTGTTGCTTCCAACCAATGTAACAAATGGTTTTCAAGTTCAAGCACATAGCGTATATAGAATGACAGGTTAAGGACAAGTTAATAAAATATTGTAAGGTTAATTGAGCTCGAATTTACATAAATTTCAATATATCTCATGCTACGACGTTATCAATTCCAAAAACGTTGCAAAATTTGTATAAACTTCTAATTAATCTCAAATATCATTCCCCTAGATATTCGAATGGTATCATATTTGAAAACCAATCGAGCAAGATGGTGTACAACTGTGACACGGTATCGGAATTACAATACATATTAGGTTTATTATGTATCCTTAATCGATTAAACCCTTTAGCCTGTAATATGTTGAAGAAAATAGTTGTAAACAAGATTAAATATACACAAAAAGACCTACCGGAAGCTATTTACAGATCCACAACTTGGAGATCAATAGTACAGTTTCGGTTAAAATTAACACTCACGTTATGCTAAGCTCGTTAAATACAAAACAACCCAGACAGTTACATTATTGGAAATATATGAAAAATTTATGCAGCGATCGTAGACAGCTAACAGTCAAAAGTTATAGTTATGAAATATTAAAATTGGTTATTTAATACAGAGTTGTAAGTATCAAATAGTATGCAGGGTTCAGATTGTAAATGAAAGGGTTAAGCTCTTTGCGCAGAAATTACAGCTTTCACAGTTTAATTGCGACACTCTATTTTAAGAAAAATTACTCGATTGTATGAATAGGTGTGTTTCACATTTATATAAGGGTAAAGACCTTTTAATAACGTCAAAATGTATTATGCTTTAATTGGAAAATGGACAATTTCACAATATGGCAAAGACATGTCAACCTCTGGCACCAATAAACTGGAACAGGTAATGCAAAGAAATATACGGAGAAAATCAGTCGTATGTATATATATATATATATATATATATATATATATATATATATATATATATATTGGTGAACGGTACTTTCTGACCTCCAAAGTATATATACAGTAAACGTTGTCACCTCATATATGACGCTGTGACTTCCATTTACGGAGGTCACAACGTATTTCATTGCTTTCCTCGCAAACTTCATCTAGAGGCCACTAGCTGTCATAATTCAAAAATTTGTCTGGAGGTGATTACGCGCCTCCAGTACCCTCAAACACGTATTTTAGTTCAAGCGTAGATCGTTGGCGCTAGCGTCGCTTGTTCTTCCAGTACAGGCTGCACTTTGTGACCTCCGCTATGTTTACGGTAGCTCATAACCTCCGAAACATTGGCAACGTTTCATTCAGCTGGTTCGTATTGCTATTTGTTCCTTTACGGGTTAACTTAATAATTATTTTAATGACAATATCTGACGACTATATCGAAATACCGCCTGCTGCAACTATTAAATGTAAAGTTTCAAACAAGGCATTTTCTGAGGCACTGAAAGAAAAATCGATGATGAAAATACTAATCATGTGCAAGTTTTGTGATACGGATGTAATTTCAAAAAATTTGCCAGACATTTGGAAAGAAACCATTCGTGTGAAAGTGAAGTACGAGACCTGTCTAGCATGCCGAAGAATAGTAAAGAAAGGCGTAAAGCCTTGTCTTTATTGCGAAACGAGACGAACTTTGATATTTACGTCCAAGGAATAACTCGACCTTACCGTCAATGTAACAGATCAACAGAGGAAAAAACTGTATATTACTCATGTACGAATTGCAAAGGATTGCTTTTCAGACACTATCGAAAACGTCACACAAAATTCTGTTATGGACAAAAACCTTCCACTACTGTTAAAGACAGCCACATCTCCAAATCTCAGACACTGTCAGACTGTTCAATCGATAAAACTAATGCTATATCTACCCTAAATGTTAAGGAACGCGTGTTTGATTTAATGAGAGGGGATGAAATTGCGCTTGAGGCTAAAAAAAGATCTGCTCATTGCACATTTTGGGGAATCGTATTTAAAAAAACATAGAAGGGAATGCATGGTTTATGTTTGCAGCAACCGAATGAGGGAACTCTCTCGTCTTCTGATTAGTTTTCGAGAAGTAGTCGATAACAGAGAAATCAGTTTTAAAGACTTGCTTCATCCAAACAATTTCGATAATGTCTCTAGAAGAAAACTTTCAAATCGCCTAGCTTAACAATGCATTTAGGAACGTCACTGAAATTTGCGTGCGATGAGCTACTACATTTGATACTAAAAGGCAGTAAAGGGTTATGTAAATCTCCAACTGATTTGCAAGAATGGCTAAAAAATATTGAATATTTTAAAAAACTGGTAGAAAACAGATGGGCCGTTGAACTAGCGTCTCTTGCAAATAAGGATACGCTTGTACCACTAGTGAGCGACGTAAAAAAATTCAGAGACGAAACCTTAAAACTTGCACAAAATTGAAAAAGTATTTCTCGAAAATAATGACAATGAGCATACGTTTAGGTTATTAGTTCAATGTAGTACTTTGGCATTGCTAATTATGTTTAATAGAAGACGCATTGGAGATGTACAGTTTTCAAAAATTAAAGATCATGTAGATGAAAAGAGAAGTAATTTTGAGAATGTATTAATGGATCCTAAAAAAATTGTAACTTCAAAATTCAAAAGCGTATTAAATAGTGGCAAAGGGTCTAGACAAGTTGTAATTTTAGTGCCAGAAGTTCTGCAAAATTTTATGAATATAATATTAAAATACAGGCAGAAATATATACGTTCAAATGATTACGTTTTCGCTACACCTGGAAGCAAAATCAAATGGGGAAAAGGTGATAGCAAAAACTATTACACTCGAACATCCTGAAAGCATTACTAGTAATAAATTGCGAGAGCAAATAGCCACAGTCACGCAAATACTCAGTTTAAGTAAAGATGAAGCTAAACAATTTTTGAAATTCATGGGACAAACTGCAAAGACAGGACGAATTTTACGAGTAACTATAGATTTCGTAGTTTTAAATTTATTCATTTCCCATTTGTAATATCGCAGATTACCTGTCGATATATATCAGAGGGCACAAGTATCCAAATTGCTTTTGTTAATGGAAAAAAAAGTGGACCACCCTCAATATCTCGCTTAAAAAAATATTTAAATAGAAAAACTAACAGCAACTGGAAGCTACCAGATGGAGTAATTACTATTAACGTCGAGTGATTAGCTCACTAATTATCAATTTAATTTTTAATTTCATTTTTTTATTTGGTCTACGATTAAAAGAGATAAAGTTGGAAAACATTTGTTATATATTTTTTCTATTATGATTAGTTCAGGTAATATTGACGGTTGAATTCCTATATTTAAAAGGACTCTCTGTAATTCTTATCAGAATAGAGGTGATATCCTCCTGAGCAGACGAAATCCAAACAGCAGTGTGTATTACCTATGTTAATCATAATATCAAGAAATGTATAATGAAAAGTTTATCAAACAGACATCTCGTTTAATGGTACGCAATTTTTTAAAATTATAAACAAACACATTGTAAAAATTAAATAACTTGGAATTTAATTATACAATTTACATAGTAATTATACCTTCTGATGGCTCTTATTTTCTCATTAATTTTTTTTATCTTAAAATTAAGAGAGCTGCGAGGAGTGGCCTACTGTCCCAGGAATACTTAAAATACTTAATTTGTTTAAAGACAATCAAGAAACACTTTGGTTACTGCAGACAGACGTCTCGTATCGACAGCATCAGAAAAAACACCAACTACTTCTTCATAACTTGATATGAAAGGTAATTTTTCAAATTTAAGATATTTTGACACATTTATTAGTACACCTCATCAATAGGGATGTTCGATACACCGAAAAGTACCGGTACCATCGTATTGTATCGTATCGATTTAGAAGTATCCGTTCGGGGCAGTATCGTATACAAAATTACCGGTACATGAAATGCCGATATACATTCGATTCGGGATATTTTCTAGGTTTATTTATACGAACCTTCAAATCCTAGTGTAGCAAGTAGAACTTTAGCAATAATAGTGGCAGTAACAATCAAGAAATCAATAATAAATAATTAGAAAAAGAGTACTAGAGATACATTTATTAAATAGTATACAAACTTTTAGAAACCCTTCAAAACTTAAAAAGTAACATGAAAATAATAACTGAAACACATTCATATTTTTTATATGTTCCAACAAAATTTAGTTTTATAAACGTAGCATGCCTTTTGAATATAAACACTATAATTATATAAAGCAGCATGTTATAAATATTTTAGCGGACGAATAATGAAGCTTTTTTGCGATATTTATTTTATTTAGTCATCACAAGATTTGTTGGGATACATGAGAGCTCCAATCCGCCAGAATTAGTCATTCCCTGATAATGTATCAATTACCATTTTGCTGTACCAGCCGAAACCCCAAGCGCAATACATACACAGATTACACAGTTCGATTTCGGCTCAACAAAATCATTTCGTTTTGATTACTATTCTCGAGTTACGGAGTTAGTAGAAACTAAAAATTACTTATCTACGTTCGACCATCTGGCCCTTATTTCCATAGAACACAAAATATAAATATCAAACGCCATTGAGATTGTTTAATTTATTTCTAAGTTAAAATTTTAAAAATGGAGTTAATGGTCAAAAGATGGGCTATTGGAACCCAGGCGGAAAAAACCTTGGATCGGTCCTGACGATACTGACCAAACATAAATCGTATCGTATTGTATCGCTTACGGAAATATTGGTACTTCAAAATATCGGATCGTGCCGCACATACCCTACTCATCAAATCATTCATTTATGAAGAATCTAACTTATCAAAATATATTATTGGTAGTTATATGGCTTGCTAAAAATTGTTTAGAGCTTAAAACAAATGTTAAAATTGTTGATTTTTAGATTCAATTGATTTAGATGATGGGCTACCTTTAGAAAAAATCCCAAGAAAAGCTATTAAAGCAAATGAATTTCAGAATCGGATGATGATTCACGTAATAAAATACCGAAAGTAAAGAGAAGAGGTTGGTGTAATACAGTTCTGAAATTTTCTAAATTAGTTGATGACTTTTCCAGTTTGGTCTACAGAAGAGATCTCACTCTTAAAAAAGAATTTAGTGGGCATATTAAGAAGAGAACTTATTCATTAGCAGGGGAAATAAAAACGGTTATCAGAAAAAATAATAGAAGTCGAACAGTAACTGTCATAAAATCAAAACTTCAGCACTTGATGAAACAGAAGGAATAATTTTATACGTATTTTTCTAGCTAATTTTATTTTTTAATACTTATATTTTCTAAACTAACTGAGTTAACGGGCGGTATATTATGTTTAAAATGTTGTTGTTGTGTAATAGAATACAATTTTTTTTCGTAGAGTGTGGTTTTTAAGTGTTTTGTAAGTTCTAATTTCTTTATTTTTTGGGAAAAACCCTACTCCCAAAGATCACGCAATCTTTTTTTTTTCATCTTTCGGATTACTCTAAATTTCCCTTTAGTTATTAATTTTATGTTATTATTTTATCCAGCGTTAAATGGATCAACCAAAACACGTAATTAGACAACCAAGATGAGATTCTTTCGGTAATTTTTCGATAACTTTTTTGCTGTGAAGTTGCCCATTGAGATTACTGGTTATTTTATACATTTTACAATACGAATGCATTAAGTGAGTATTCGAACACGAATCTTTTTGCATTTGCTTTACGAATTCCGATCAGCTCTGATTGACGCGTCTTATTACTAAGCGACGCTTTCTTAAATTGTCGAAAATTGCAGAGCACTTGTATATTATTACAGAATATTGCATGTACTAGACGATTATACCTCCGGAAATCTGGCTACACTGCCGGAGGTGCCAAGGAGCTTACCATAGTCTCTTTGTATATATGGGGTGGAAGCTGGAGCGTTGCATGTACTTATTTATAAAACCGTATATAGATATACCACAAAAATCAAACAAATAAATTGTTTCCCCTCTTTTGAAAACCGTGATGTGATGGTCCCTTTCTACTTATATATACTATTTTTAAAGAAAAAGAGGCATTCCTTATACCGGAGGTCAGGTCGCCTTTTCAACATAGCGGAGGCCACAACTTAACAGGCATCAATATATATATATATATATATATATTGGTGAAGGGTACTTTGTGACCTCTGAAGTAGATACTGAAGGTATTTTGTCACCTCATATATAACGTTGTCGCCTCCGATTTCGGAGGTGACAACGTCTTGCCTTGTTTTAAGTGGTTTTGGCAATTTCATGACGTCTACTGTTCATATACAAAAATTTTGTCGGAGGTAGAAAGGGTGCCCCCATACTCCTAAAAAAGAATTTTAGTTCAGCTATAGACCGCTGGCGCTGGCGTTGCACTTCATCGTCCAATGAACAATACGTTGTCACCTCCGCCGTATAAACACAAGGTTTGAACTCCAAAGGGCACCTTACTACTTCCACAAATTGGCAACGCCGATTGCGAATGATTATGCGTTCGAAGCAAACTCTTTGCTTTGGTCCGATGAAAGCGCACTCGTGGTCGCGACACGGCGGAACACACAAGTATGCTCAGTTCAAATATTTCAGACGAACCATCACTCTCTGACCACAATTATATAACCTTTGAACTGTCTCAACGGGAAGTAAGCCAAAGAGTTTACTACAACCCAAGAAAGACAGACTGGTACTTATATAAACAAAAACTACAAGAGAAAATAGAACACCTAAAGTTCAAATCTCCCAATAAAGTAGTTTTAGACTCAAATGCTGACCGGTTAAAAGAGGCCATGATTGACTCCTTTCAGAGTAGCTGTCCTCTAATAGACCCAAGTCAGCAAAGAGCAAAAAACACACAAATTGGTGGAATAAAGACCTAGAAAAGACCAGACGTCTGTTTAACAGGTCTAAAGCCACAAATAACTGGGAGAACTATCACAAGGCTCTCACACACTATGGCAAAAAGATCAAGGCAGCTAAGATAGCAGCCTGGAGAAAGTTTTGTCAGGAGGTGGAGACCACACGATCCACAGCTAGACTCCACAAAATCATCTCAAAGCAAGCCATGAACCCAGTAGGCACTCTTAAAAAAGAAAGCGGAGAATACACTACAACGGAAGAGGAGACTTTATCTCTTTTGATAAAAACTCACCTACCCGGAGCAGTGGAACAACCTACTCTGGCTGAACCCAATCATACCCCTAGGAGGGAAGACTGGGAAACAGCTAAGAGAATAGTCAGCAAAAAAAGGATTAGATGGGCAACTAGCCTCTTCAGTCCTTTCAAATCTGCTGGAAATAACGGCATACAACCCGTAATGCTGCAGAAAGGGATAGATATACTGCTGAACCCACTCAAAGACATGTTCCAAGCAAGTCTTGCCTTAGGCTACAAGTAGTATGTATCCCTAAGCCTGGTAAGAGCACCTATACAGAAGCTAAATCTTACAGACCTATCAGCCTAACGTCATTCCTCCTTAAAACGTTGGAAAGATTAGTAGACAGATACTGGAGGGATGAAGCCCTAACTTCACTCCCGATTCACAAATATTAACATGCTTACCAAACAGGGAAGTCATGTGAAACCGCCCTACACCAACTAGTGGGGAAAATTGAGAGAACCTTAGAGCACAAGGAGTATGCAGTCGGAGCATTTCTAGACAACACCTCCTACCACTCTATTGAAAGAGCAATAACAAACCATCAGATCGATAACACCACGATAAGATGGACTATGGCAATGCTCAACACTAGAGTTGTAAAAGTCAAGTTATTTGACAAAGAAAAGACAGTGCAGGCGACAAGGGGATGTCCACAGGGAGGCGTTCTCTCTCCACTTCTGTGGTGCCTCACAGTTGATGAACTGCTGATCCAACTCAATAACAAAGGCTACTACACTCAAGGATACGCTGATGACTAAAGCTGATAATTATATGCACTCATATATACGAAAATATGCGCATATATATGCATACATTTTGTTGAGTATATGCACCCAAAGTTACAATATATGCAAATAATATGCTCTATTTTTTTTTAATAATTTGCAGTATCCTAAATAATGTAAAAATTTTAATTATTTTGTATGAGTATATTTATTTCTCTAATTTTTATTCATTTATTTTAACGTTTGACTATATAAACATGTACTGCCAACGCCAACTTCACGTTGTAAGCCAACATAAAAATGAGACCTCCCCTAACCCCACCAGACTATGATTCACCCAACACTCGAAATTTGACTCTTGAAATGGATTCTATGTTGGCTGATTCTTTATACATTGCTACTATGGAAAAAGTGGTGTTTGCTGGCATATTATGTTTATATAGTCTAATATTTTAACAGGGACTTTTCCTTTCCTCTGCTTATTTCGATAAGCGCACTGCACTTCAGCGGCAGAAAGTGAAAGTATATATCTCAGTTGCACACAAAAATGTTATTAATAAATTTAATGAAATAGTAAATGAAAGACACAAAAAAGTTCATATATTACAAATTATTGCTAAATATAACCAAATATTCAAAATCCAGAACATATGCTCAAAAACGTATAAATATGCAAAATATGCAAAATGAAACTTGGCTTAAACGATTTGTTTTTATATAATTAGTATACATATGCCAAAAGTTTCGCCAGCATATTAATTATACAAAATATGCATTTGCCATATAATATCAGCTTTACTGATGACATTGTCATACTGATTCAGGGTAAATACCAAAGAACCGTAGACAATGTAATGAAATCAGCAGTAAAGATAACCGAAGAGTGGTGTCTAGAGAATAATATTAGAATTAATCCCAGCAAAGCCACTCTCGTCGCTTTCACTCGTAGAAAGAACATCACAAACAGAATCAACATAAAACTGTTTGAGACAAATGTCAACTGGGAGAACGAGGTCTAACCATCGATTCCAAACTAATTTGGAACTCCCAGTTAGACAAAACAATCACCAGGTGCATACAAACATTAGTTATTGGAAAAAGAGCCATAGGTAGTAGGTGGGGGCTCAAACCGGAACTGACCCTCTGGCTGTACAAAACCATGGTTCGACCAATAATTTCATATGGAATAATCGCCTGGTGGCCCAAAATAAAACAAGCAACTGCGATTCACAAAATCAGCAGAATACAATATCTAGCTAATCGGTGCATCACTGGAGCCTTTAAAGGCACCTCAGGACAAGCACTGAATGCTATTTTAAATCTCCCACCTCTGCACATCTTCTTGGAAGGTGAAGCCAGAATGGCAGCCTACACATTACAAAGTACTGGTCACTGGATGACCACAGCTAATAATCTAGGACATGGCAAGATCATGTCACACATCAACAACCCAATATTAGAAATGGGTTCTGATCTTATAATCAAAGCCTATGACTTTGAAAAGAACTTTACTGTACACACAAGTTGGAATCCGGACCAACTACCAACTCCAACAAATAAGAACATAATTTTTTACACTGATGGATCTAAGTTTGAAGGGGGTACAGGCTCCGGTGTGTACAGTACCAATCCTAGAACCAACGAAAAAGTCAGTCTAGGAAAGTTTTGTAACATCTTTCAGGCTGAAGTACAAGCTATTAACGTATGCGCAAACATCAGCATAGAAAAGAAGCTGCTCAATCGAGACGTACACATTCTCTCAAACAGTCAGGCAGCACTGATAGCGCTAAACGCTTTCAGTACTTCATCGAGACTGGTCAAGGAATGCAAATTCAAACTTCAAACCTTAAGCCAGGAAAATACAGTCAAATTATGCTGGATCCCAGGTCACCAAGGTATTGAAAGCAACGAAAAGGCGGACAAGCTCGCAAAAGAAGCAGCCCGTAATGCAATGACCGGTCCAGAACCTGGTATAAGCATTCAGAAAAACCAAGCCCGCTCAGCTATTAATGAATGGGTCAATACCGCACACCAACTAAGGTGGAGAAACTACAATCAAGCAATACACTGCAAAAGATTGCTAAAAACTCCGAATCCACAAACCACCAAAACCCTGTTGAGACTGAACAGAACTCGAATCAAGCAACTAGTCAGTCTACTAACAGGTACTGGAGCATTCAGAGAATTTATGCACAGGATCAATATCTATAGAGATGAACCTGTTTGCAGATTATGCCAAGAGGATGATGAAACAGCCTATCATATCCTCTTTGAATGCCCAGCATTAGAGCGTAAAAGACACCAACTCGATTGGAGCCTTAACTCTATTGACAACCGCAAGCTAGTAGGGAACATTGTAAGTCTAGTAAAAGATACGGATGTCGGCCTGCTAACTTGAAAACTCCCGACAGTACAAAAAGCCCAAAGGGCTGACGTGCGCATGCCAGCAAAAGGCAGTCGTGGAATCTAAATCTAAACTAAAATCTAATCTACCTGATACTGTTACAAATACCACATGATACAAGAGCAGTGACTCTAAAGCTTTAACTTCAGCTCTGACTTTAGTCAGAACATAAATCTCCAAATTCAAGTCGCGTAAATTTCCAAAATAGGCATTTTCGAGATTTTTTAAAAATATTCGCTTGTAAACGAGATCTTGTTATACAATGTGTCCCAGGATAAGTGAAAGAAGAGGTGTAAATAAAAACAAAAATTAGTTGAAATTTGATGTTTTAGGGGCCAGGCCTGCTGGATTAGAAACTATTTTTTTAAATTTTCATTTTTGAAAGATCAAGTAGGAATTTACATGAGCGATAAATTTATTTCCTGCGTAGGTAAAGTGCATTTTCAGTAAATGATATCTAAAAATGTTATTTGAATAAGCTGTTCAGAATTAAATGAGGTCGTGTACCAAATATCAAATCAATCGAACTACGTTGATGTTTTTCTATTTTTGCTCTAATTGCGTTTCATTTTTCAGTAACAGATATCGAAACCTTTACTAGATACAACTGTTCAGAATTAAAAATGAGGCTCGTATACCATATCCTAATTCAATCGATTTATCATGTTTCATATAGTGAAATAATAAATTAAATCAAGTAGGTTTGTCATGAAACAAAAATACTTATAATATGCCGATTGATTCATAATTTGGTATACGAATATGATTTTTAATTCTGAACAGTTTTATCTTGCAAAAGAATTTGCTATTTTTGTTACGGAAACTGACATCCAATGAGAAAACACGCAGCAAAAATGGAAAAACATAAGTTGGCCGATTTATTTGAAATTTAGAACACGGTAATCACTTGTAATTTTGAATAACTTTTTAAAATAAAATTTATCCATTAGAAATCCGAAAATGCACTTTACCTACGCAGGAAATAAATTTATCGCTTATGTCAAGACCTACTTTATTTTTCAAAAATGAAAATATGTCAGAAAGTATTTTCTAATCAATTAGGCCTGCATTTTAAAACATCAAATTTGAACTCGATTTTTTTTTATTGGCATTTTTTTTTCACTTTTTCTGGTACACTATTATCCAAAAAAGTCACCAACTGGTAGAGAAATCAACGCGGGGAAGATTCTGTAATACAAAAATATTATTCTGTACATACGACGCATCGAAAGATAGTATGCTTCTACTCTAAAATGCCAAATATAAAATCACAGATAATAAAAGCCATATGTGACCTCCGAAAATGCGGCAACGTCGCTGGAGGTACCAACGCTCTGACAGTCTCCTCTTTCTGTATATATAATGGAGGTGGTTTCACACCTTCTACGTGCCAGTATATGACAGTTTTTAAAATGAAGAAATCGTTTCCCCTCTTTTGAAATTCTGTACCCTGACATCCCCCTTATTACAAATATATAATTTTTTTTAGAATAACTGGAGAAGGAAACCCGGAGGTCAGGTCGCCACTTTCGTGTGCCGGAGGTGACAGCTTAACACGCATCGATATATATATATATATATATATAATCTATCCCCCTCCTACTGTTAAGTGTAGAGGGTGTGTTAAGCCTTTCCATACATAAACTCAAAATTTCATTTACAGTAACTGAACTTATTCTGTCCGTCTAAACATATATGAAAATAATTAAAACTCCATTTACAGTAAATTAAACTTATTCTATCCCAATAAAAAAATAAACTCTATATAAAAATGCCTCAATCATTTCTCACTGAAATTATCCCCACTCGATCTTCACATTTCACTCACGTTTTCCCCCCTGTCGGCAGCAGTTTTATCAGTATTTTGACTCTCTGACTTCGCATCACACTCACTTATTCACCTGTTTCAACACTGTTTCTACCCTATTTTATCAATGCTCTCCATCTGATTCTGTCTCTCGCTATAATCACTGCCTGATTCCACAATATTCCTTTTGTCTTCATTATCTTTGCCACTTCTCCATCCCACGTCATTCTAGGTCTACCTTTCTTTCTCCTTCCAATGGTTTTTGCCTCCCACACTTTTCTAACTTGTCTTTCTGCATTCAGTCTTTTCATGTGTCCCCACCACCTCAACTGCGCCTTCTCTATAATCTTCCTGACACTCTCTATACCCAGTCTTTTCCTTATTTCTTCATTTCTAATCTTATCCATTATCGTCACTTTTGCTACTTTCCTAAGATACTTCATCTCTAAAGCCTGAATCTTTTTGTGTTGTTTCTCGGTCAGTACCCATGTTTCACATCCATATAATAACGTCGGTAAATATATGGTTTTATAAATTGACATTTTTGTACTATTGCTGATTTCTGCTTTACTTATGAACCCTCTATTCATGCTGTGAAACATTTTTACCGTTGTCGATATTCTATTACTAATTTCTTCTTCTTGTCTTCCACCTTCCTCAATAGTCATTCCTAGGTATTTTAAGCTTTTTGCTTGTTCCACTGCTTTGTTGTTAATTTGTATGTTTACTCTTCTATCATTGTTATTTGTTATCACAAGTACTTTGGTCTTACTTATATTTATTTTCATTCCTTTTTTTTGTAATTCATTCGTCCATAGATCTACATTTAATTGAAGGTTTTTTTCCGTATTTGCCAGTATTGCAACGTCATCTGCAAATACGCATTCACTCACTTCTACCGGTTCCAGTTTGTGGTATCCTACCTTCATCTTCTTACTTTCGCTGCTTACTTTTCTGATTATTTCATCCATAAAAGTGATAAAAAGTAAAGGGCTAAGGTTTCCGCCTTGTCTCACTCCCTGCATTGTTCTGAATTTGTTCGTCTCCATATTGTCCTTCCTTACTATGTTCTCCGTTTTGTTGTATAAAGATTTTATAGCTTCTAACGAATTCTTTGCAATACCAGTTCTCGCCAATATGTCCCATATGTTTTTTTTTTCACCACTTTATCGAAGGCCTTTTCAAGATCCACACAACATATATATATATTTCCTTGTTATATGGTAACGATTTTTCAATTATATTTCTTATTGTAAATATATGGTCTTGTGTGCAGTGACCAGGCCTGAATCCACTTTGTGCCCCATGTAGCCTTCCTTCTACTTCCTTTCTTAATCTTCCTTCCAAGATTATTTCATATACTTTGCAAGCTGAGCAGAGCAGAGATATCCCTCGATAATTGGCGCAGTCCTTCTGGTTACCCTTTTTAAAAATAGGTACTATTACCGAAATTTTCCATTTCTTTGGTACTGATTGTGTTCCCCATGCTTTATTAAGAATTCTTTGTAGAAACCCCATTCCCTCATCTCTCATTTCTTTAAGTAGCTCCGCTTTTAAACCATCAACTCCTGCAGCTTTCCCATTCTTCAACTTTGCCACTGCTTTCTTAACTTCGTCTAGTTGTATACTGCCGCGTGCTTCCTCCATATGTCCACTGACTCTCTCTCTTCCAGGTTTCTTTTCATTTTGTTCGCCTACTTCCACCTCCATTTCCTCCTCAGTTATCTCTGCTCTCTCTAACATTTCCTGGAAGTATTGCTTCCACCTTCTCATAATTTTGTCATCCTCCATTAGTACCGTTCCCTCTTTGTCCATGATTTGTCTTGTCCCGATTTTCCTTCCTTTATTTCTCATGTTCTTCAGTACCCTGTAAAATAGCTTTTGGTTCGCTATTCTGTCGTTTTCCATCTTGGTCCCAAAATCTTCCCATTCCTTAGCTTTAGCTATTTTGACCTTTTCCTTTACCATTTTCCTCGCTGCTTTATAGTTTGCGTAAGCTTCAACGCTCCTCTTGTGCAGGTAGTCTTTCCACGCTTTCTTTTTCATCCTTATAGTATTTTTTATTTCTTCACTCCACCAGCTTGTTCTCTTCTTATTTCCTCCAGTTGTAGTTATCCCACATACATTTGTTCCAGCCTTGTAGATAATTTCTTTAAATTTATCCCACATCTCCTCAACATTCATTCTATGTATCTGTTGTCCCACTTCCTGTATTCCCTTAGCGATCTGTTCTGCGTACTCCTCTCTTACTTGCTGGTCTTGCAGTTTGTATATCTTAATCATCTTCACTTCCTTCCTGTTTACTTCCGCTTTTAACCTCTCTTCTTCATCTTCTTTCTTGTTTTTCATTTTTGCTATTAGTAGGTGGTGATCAGTCGATAATTCAGCTCCCCTATAAACTCTCACATCATTTATAATTCTTCTATTTATTTTCTCTGTTACTACATAGTCTATAATCGATCTTTCGCTTCTTCCTGGTTCTTCCCTAGTATATTTGTGTCTGTCCTTATACTGATAGAAGGAGTTGAGTATCACTAAACCATTCTGTATGCAAAAATCTATTAGTCTCTCTCCATTCGCGTTGCTTGTAATCTCTCCGTATCTTCCCATTACTCCTTGTCTCCCTACAATTCTTCCATTGATATCTCCTAGGATTATAGTGGGGTTGACCCCTTCATCATATATCATTTGTAGTTCTTGCCAGTATTGTTCCTTTTCCTTCTTCATATCATTCTTTCCTGGTCCATATGCTATTATTATATCCAATTTCTCCTGACTCCCTCGTGCAAATGTTGCTTTCATTGACCTTTTACTCACTGCTTTCCACTCCACTAGCCTCTTCATGTACTCCGGACTTATCACACAGCCTACTCTTGCTGCGGCTCTTTCTCCCTCATCTACTCCACTATATAACAGCCCATAATCTTCTATTATTATTTCTCCTATTCCTTTCTTCTTTGTCTCCGTAATTGCCAATATTTCTATTTTATACTTCTTAATTTCTTGGATTAGTTCAATCTCCTTGCCATTTAAGCTCCTAACGTTCCATATTCCTATTCTGTCCCATATATTTTTGTTTGTCCTAATGTCCATTGCATGTGTTGCTGCCGTTTTATCCTGTCTTGTACCTTTATCATTTAATCGTTTTTTGTTACCGTTTGGTCTTGTTTGTTTTGTTCGGTGCCGTACTTCTCCAATTTACCAGTTTCTCTGCTCCAGGTCCATAGTTCCTCGTCGCATATCATCTTCTGATATCCCACTTTAACTGATTTCCCTTTTGCTGCTTCCACCTTGGCTTGTTTCCTTATTAACGTTTGAATCTTTCTTTCATTTTGCGTTAAATCGTCATTTATATATACTTTCTGACCTAAGTTACGCAGTTTACCCTTGCATTGCATCACCATGCTCTTATCACTTTTGCTATTCAGTTCCACCAGGCACGTATATTCTCCCAGTTTCCTCACCATTTCCGCTTTCAGTACTACTCCCAATTCCCTTTCCATGAATCCTTCTATTTCCTCCTTTAGCATGTTTGTGTTGGTTGCTGTCACTTTTAATCCCTGTATGACTATATTCTTTCTCCTTTTATCTCCCTCCATTTTCTCCATTCTTTCACTTGTTCTCTCAATTTCCTTTTTTAATTCATTTATTTCCCTCATTGCCTTTTCGTTGGTACCCTTTAGTTCCTTTATTTCATCTTTAAATTCACTTTGTTCCTTCCTTAACCGCCTGATCTCTTCTTTCAGTTTTTTTGTTTCTTCGTTGTTATTAATCTGTTCGTTTTTAATCTCTTTTATATCTCTCCAGATTTTTCATTAAATCCATCATTTCCTTCATTTGATCTTCTATTTTTTCTTTGCTACCTTCCCCTTTTGTCGGTGTTCTGGTTGTCTTTCTGCTTCTCTTAAATAAGTCCTCTATATCATCTTTCTTTCTTTTCCCTTCATCTGTAAGGTATTCGTCTGAATCCATACTTTGTAGTTTCCTCGCTGAGTTTCCGCAACCCTCTATACCTTCTTCTGTAATGATAATTTATATATATTG